>JAJMZS010003251.1:0-28449 GCA_023807205.1 Isotricha prostoma
TTAGCAAAAAATGATAATGGTAAAAATCATCTTCATGGTGGTAATGTTGGATTTGATAAAAAAAATTGGACAATGAAAGAATTAAAAGATAATTCAATTACTTTTGAATATATTAGTCCTGATGGTGAAGAAAATTTTCCTGGTACTTTAAAAGCTACTGTTAAATATACTTTAAATGATGATAATTCATTAGAAATTTTATATAATGCTGAAACTGATAAAACTACACATTGTAATTTAAGTCAACATGCTTATTTTAATTTAAGTGGTAATTATAAAAATCAAAAAATTGATAATTATTCTGTTAGAATTAATGCTGATGGAATTACTGAAATTGATGATGAATTAATACCAACTGGAAAAATTTTACCTGTTGAAAATACTATTTTTGATTTTAGAAAAAGTAAAAAATTAAAAGAAATTAAAGACTTTGCATATGATCATAATTTTTGTTTAAATAAAAAAGGTGATAAAGAATTATTTAGTGCTGCTGAAGTTTATGATGATGAAAGTGGAAGAGTTTTAGAAATTTTTACTAATTATCCTGGATTACAATTTTATACTGCTAATTTCTTAGATGGAAGTAATACTGAAAAAAATGGAAGTAAATTAAGTAAACAAAGTGCTTTTTGTATGGAAACTCAATTTTATCCTGATTCACCTAATCATCCTGAATTTCCTTCTACTCTTTTGAAACCTGGTCAAAAATATGAAATGAAATCTGTTTTTAAATTCTCTGTTAGGAAGTAATTTACTTTTTTTTTTGATGTTTTGATAATATTTTAAGAATTTGGTTTTTTTTTTTTTTGGTTTAATTTATTATTTTAAAGGTAGTTTAAGAATTTTATGGAGTTAATTTTAATTTTTTTTTTTTTTCTTTTTGGTTTTAGTTTTTTTTAATTTCTTTTATATTTTGGTTTTTTTTCTCCTTATTTTATTTTTTTCTAAAATTTTTTTATTTTGTTTTTGTTTTAAAAAAAGAAACCTCTTTTTAATTAGCCTGTTAGCTGTTCAAAGTATGTATTATTTAAATATTATTTTCTCTTATTTCAAATATCTTTTATTAAAAAAATAAAAAAAAGATTAAAATATTTTTTAACGCTATATAAAATGATTTTAATTTAACATGAATTATAACTTTAATTATGAATTTTTGTCTATTTATTTAAATTTATCATTAGCAATTTTCTTTTTCTATTATAATTTTTAATTTCATATAAAATTAAAAAATTTTTAAAATCAAATATTACTATTTTATTGTTAAAAAATTGATTAATTAACATGGAAAATCTACATATTCCTTTAATTACTTCTAAGGAACTATTTTTTCAACAAAAAATAAATATGAATTTTAAAATTAAAAAAAATGATATTAACAAGAAAAAAATCTTCATAGTTATAAATAATTAATTATCCAAAATTTAAAAGAGCTCTCAAAAATGTTATTCATCAAATAATTCTAAAAAAATAAAATCTTAAAGGTTAATAAAACTATATATTAATATTTTTTTAAAATTAAATTCCATATCTAAGATAAATAAAAAAAAATTTTAATATTAATAAAATTTTTCATATAAATTTGTAATTGTCCATATTTAATATTTATTTCATTAATGCCAATTAAAAATAATCTCAAACTAGGAAATACAACACCACAAGCATTATTTTCAATAACATCAACAACACCAAGTAGTAAATCTTTATTAAATCATAAAACAAAACGTCCAATTTATAATTCAGATCCTTCTGAATTAGGAAATAGATGTTCAATATGTTTAGAATATGAAAAATATTCAAAGGAAAAATGTATTAAATGTATTAATTGTAATAGTACATTTCATGTTAAATGTTATTTAGATAATAAAATTTCAAATATAACATCAATTGAAAATTTAAATGAATTCATATGTGAAAGATGCAAGTTAAATAAGGAAAATTATAATTCAATTCAATGTTTTTTATGTGGAAATGAAAAAGGAATTATGAAAAAAATTGAAAATGGTTTTACACATATTTATTGTTTGAAATTAATTAAGGAATTAAATAAAGATAAAATTGAACAATTAAGACAATGGAGATATAATAATAAATGTAAATATTGCAAAACAATAATTGAAAATATTCCAGTTATTAAATGTGCTAATTCTAAATGTAAAAGTCATTATCATATTAAATGTGCTATTGATTTATATTTAATTTTTAATATAAATTTTCAAAAAGATTTTTATAAAACTGATGGTTATGTAACTTTTCATTGTACAACTCATAATGTAAATTTAGTTAAGGCTTATCAAAAATTTATTTCTGATAATAATGAAAATGATAAAACAAATAATATTACTGAGAATATTAAAGTTCAAAAAATTAATGAGAATCCAAGTCCTATTAAAAATATGGAAATTGAAGTTAAAAAAATTGGCAATGATTTAATTAATAATAATAATATGAATTTAAAAAAGAATGAAAGTATATCAAATGAAAATAATAATTTAAATGAAAATTTGAGTTTAAAGAAAGATGATAAAGGAGAAATTGAAAAAAAAATTTTGAAGGAAGAGGAAGTAATTAAAAGAGAATCAATTAGTATTAGAGATTATTTAATGGAAAATGAAAATAATAAAAAAATAAGTTCAAATAATGATTTAAAAAATAAACAAAATGATAATAAAGATATAAAGGAAAAAGATAAAAAAAATAAAGAGGAAAAAGAAATAAAGAAAGTTGAAAAAAAAGAAATTGAAATTAAAAAAGTTGAGTTTAAAATTCAATCATGTGATAATAAAATTAATAATAAAAATGAACATAATTTAAATAAAGAAGAATTAAATAAAGAAAAAACAAAGGAAATTAAATCAATAAATGATGAAGTCAAATCTGATAATCAAAATATAATTGAAAAAAACAATATTGAAAATTCAAATGAAATAAATAATAGTCCTAATGAAGGTGAAAAAAAGAAAAAAATTTATTATAATTGGCATATTAATTTAGGTATTCAAAATATTAAACCACCAAAAAAAAATGTAAATACAAATATTGATATTTTTCAAATATTTAATCAATTAAATAAAAATAGTACTCTTCCTGTATACTTTCATAATAGAAGTTATAATTAAACAAAATTTTTTAAATTGTGGAAAATTATATCTTTTTAAGTTTTATACATTAAAAATATGTTTCATTTTATATGAAAATAATATATAATATTATAAATTTATAATCATTATTTTTGTAAAATTAAAATAAATTATATTTTTATTATTTTTAATTTTATTTATAAATCAAAAAAAATCTATATTATAATTAAAATAAATTTATAGAAGTAATAATAAAAACAAAAAATACATTAAATATTAATTACAATAATCTATTTTTGATTATATTTTTTTAATGTAATCTTGTTTCAAAATTTATATCCAGTAAAGAGTTTTTTGTTATAATATTTCTTTTTTCATTATCAAAATAATATATTAAAATCATTCTTCTCATTAAAATTCATTCTAAACTATTTATGAAATTTATTTTGCTCAAACCTACTATTTATCATATTATTTTTTTGATTGATATTACTTTTCCCTTCAGTATGATAAATTTCATTTACCATAGGTAAAAAAATATTTTCTTTGGCATTTATATCATCAATAATAATTTTTTCATTTTTTAATTCAAAAATATTATTAGTTTGATTTGTATTAGAATCAGTTAAATTTTGATTTTTATGACTCATTTTTTTTTGTATCATTTCTAATTTTTCAATAAGTTCATTAGAATAAATTTTATTTTTATTTTTACCATAATTTGTTTTAATAATATCAATTTTACCTCTACTTACATTTCTTGTATCTTCATTTCCAACATAATTATTTTTTTGAAAAAGACTTAAATTTTCATATTGATGACCAAGATTTTGTTCTTCACTTTTATTATTATTATTATTATTATTATTCTCATTATTAGCATTATTTTGAATAATATTATTATTTTCATTTTTATTTTCTTCATTATATTTCATTAAAATATATTCATATGTAGAAATTCCTTTATAAATAAAATAAGTATGAACAGAAAATAAATAAATTAAATTTCCTCCAAGAATTAAATCTGAAATTGAAATAATTAAAGTCATAATATATTTTATTTTTTTTTTATCTTCTTTTTTACTATGAATAAATACATTAATTCCAACACCAAATACAAAAAATGAATTTAATATCAAAATAAATAATAAAGAATAAAAAAAAGAATAATTATATTTCCCAATACAATTATTCAACCAATTACAATGATGATCAAAATTTTCAATGCATTTATTACATTTTTTACAATGTTTACTATTATCTGAAATATTACTACAACAAATTATACAAAAAGGTTCATTTTTTGAAATTTCTAAAATATAATTTTTTTTATTTTTTATAAATTCTTTTTTTTTTTCAATTTCTTTTTTAAACAAATTATCAGAAGGATCAATTATAGTTGATATAAAACCAAAAAAAAAAACTAAAAATGTAAAAACTATAAAAATAATAATGATAAAATTTTTTAATCCTCCATTATTTTTATTTGAATAAAGTGGTAATGTAAATATAGTAAAAATTAATGTATTACCAATAAAAAAAATCCAAGTTATTATTTGTTGCCAAGGAAAAGGAGGTGAAAATCCATTTTTTTTATAATTTACTTGGTTTTCTGGAGAAATATTTAAATTAAATAAATTTTGATTATTATCATTTTGTTTATTATTTTCATTATTTGATGGATTTTGTGATGGTTTTAATATATTATTTTCTGTATTTTGTTTTTTTACTTGTTCTTTATTAATATTAGATTTATTACTAACATTTAAGCTTTCACTATTATCATTATTTCTTCCTGAATACATAAATTATGGAATTTATTTAATTAAAAATTTAAAAAATTATTTTTATGAATTATTTATTATTTTGTTTGCTTTTTTAATTAACTATTATGTAATTTTTATTAAATGTAATATTTATTATTCATATTTTAACACATATTTACTTTATTAAAAAATTTTTAAATATATTCCCAAATTTTTTTTAAAATATTTTCTTTTTGAATATAAATATAAAATGTTAATATATTTAAATATTATTAAAATATAGCATTTTTATTCTTTATTATCACTATTATCACTATCATAATCATAATTATCAATATCATAATCACTTTCATTTTCTTGATAATTCATAGCTAATAAAATATTTTCTTTCAAAGATTTAGTAGGATCTAAAGGAAAAGGTTCAATATTAAGGAAATTTAAAAAATTAGTAATATTATTTTCAGAAGTTATATTATAACCAAATCTCTTAAAAAAATTTTTAATATATTCTCTTTCTTTTCCTGGTTCACAATCTAATGATAATAAACATTTCATTTTTAAAAATGTTTCTGTTAATTTTTCATATTTTTCTTTTTCTGATAAATTTGAATTTGAATTTGTATTTTTATCATTTTTTACATTTGAATTATTGGTTATAACTATTGGTAAATTACTTAATTTTGCTCTACTTAAGAAATTATAAAAACCATTTGATTTATTTTTATCATCATTTTCAACTGAATAATTTCTTTGTTTATTAAATATATTATCTTTTTGTTTATAAAATTTTTCAAAAAAAGTATCAGTTAATTTAAAAGGTAATTTTTTTTTGAATATATTATTATTTGATATAACTTTTTTTTCAGTATTATTTCCTTCTATTTTATTTATATTTTCAGTTTTTTCATTTCTTATTCGTTTTGAATTAGTTGAATTGGCAAAAATAATTTTTTTATTTTTTAAATTTAGATTAATTTTAAATGTTTTATTTAAAGTTATTCTATGATTTTCATCATTTTCAATAATATCATTTTTATTTTCTGTATCTTTATTCATTATATTATTAAAATTTTTAAATTTATTTCTTAAAAAGTCAAAATGTCTATTTTTAGTTATTTTATCTTCTAAAGGATTTTCTGAACTTTTTTCTAAACATGAAGTTTTAAAAGTTTTTAATTCTTTTCTTAAATTATTATTAAATCCTATTTTTAATTTTGACATTTGCTCACTTTGAAAATATTTATTTAAACTTATATGTAAATTTTGGTTATCATTGTTGACTTTTTGATAATGAAGAGGAATTTTAATTATTTTTGCTGTTTTAATTTTTTCAACTTCATCATTTCCATCATTCGACATTTACTAAAATAATAATTAATTTATTTAAAATGAATAAAAAATTTTATCATATTTATTGATAAAAAATAAAAATAAATAATATTTTTAAATTAATTGTTAAAATATAAGATATGATATATATTTCTATAAAATAAATTGAAAAATAAAAATTAATTTAAATTATTATTATCAATATTTATATTATTATTTTCAATAATAATAGGTTGATTTCCAGCTTGTTTTAAATTTTCTTCATAAAAGTATTTTTCAACTAAATCAGGAATTTGATTACTTATTTCTTTAATAACTTCTTCTCTTTTAATAATATCTCTACAAATCATTTTTTTTAAATTATTAAAAGTATCACTAACTCTATCTAAAGTAATTAATTTTTCATTTAATGAAATATTATTATTATCTAAAAATTTAGTTAATTCACCTTCTTTAATTAATTCATTGAATAATTCAGTTATATTTAAATTTGATATTTTCATTTGATACATTTTTCTAATAAAAAGATTTTTATTTAGTAAACTTAAGAAATTATATATATCTTCATTTGAAGGTCTATTTTTAATATATTCAGCATAATGAGAATCATTTTGTAAACAATCACTATGAGTTTTTAAATCATTTAATAATTTTATTATAAAATCTTCAGCATAAATATTATAAATTCCCCAATTGGAAATTTCTTTTTTAATATTTTCTAAATTTATTCTTTTTTGAACTGATTGAAATATAGGCATACTATAAATATATAAATAATTTCCAAATTTTATTTGGAAAATTTGATTATCTTTTTGAATTGATTGAAATAATATATCTGTCATTACTACAAATAATAATCTTGTTTTTAATTCTGATTGAAGTCTTATTTGTTCACAAAATTGATCTATTAAATCAGGATCATTACTTGAATGATATAACATATAATTTGATACTCCTATTTTTTAAGAATTAATAATTTATTATTTTTTGTACTTTTTATTCTAAAAAAATTATCTTCAAGTTCTGATATTAGTATTTTTAATTTATCTATTTTTGATTGTTCAATATTTATTTTGTTGTTCATTTTGAATTTTTTATTTTTATATGAATTATAATTTATTTTGAATTTATTATTTTTTAAAAAATGAGACAAATATTAAAATAAATTTACTAATAATTAAATAATTAAATATAGAAATCTAGATATTTAAACAAAAAAAAATATATATATCAATCAAAATTTTTAATTAAATTTCTATCTATCAAATCTTCTTTAACTAAAGTACAACATTTTAAATATTTTTTTGAAGTAATAATCATTTCATTATAAATAACATATTTCATTTCTTTTGCTAATCTTGGTTTTTTAATTAAAATACTACTTGGATGAAGTCTACACATCATATTTCCTCTAATTGAAGTATATATATTATCATTACTATATCTTGCTATATTTTGTTTATAACCTGTAAGAAGACATTTTATAATTAATTGTTCTTTTATTGAATTTGTATCTTCTATATTTTTATTTTTTTCAATTAAATTTAAAAATGAATTTATTTTATCCATTTTTTCCTTTTCCATTTTTTCTTTATCTTCACTTAATTCATCTAATTTAATTTTCTTTAAATATTTTAATAATTGTAAATAAATATCATTTGCTTTTGAAAGTGCTTTATCATTTAAATAATGTTCTCTACAAAAAATTCCTTTATTACTACTTTCTTTATATTGATAAAAAATATTTAAAAGTGTTAAATGATCACTAATAGGATTAATAAATTTTTCTCTTATTTTATCAATTTTTTCTTTTTGTAAAGAAGGAGTATATAAAATATTATCACTTTGTAATAAAGAAACAATAGAAACAATATCATTAAAAACACTATCAAATTCTTTATTTAAACTATTAATTAAAATAATACTATAAATAGGTTCAACTGGTAAAATACTCATTTTTTTTCCTAAAGAAGTTAAAGAATAATCACTTCTCAAAACAGCTTTTAAATTAATTAAATCTTCATAAGCACTTTGGTAATTTTCTTTAGGTGGTTTATCTAAAAAATCAATTGATTCAATATTTTGAAAACCAATTGATAAAAGTTGAATAATTACATTTCTTAAATTAATTCTTAATATTTCAGGTTCAGTAAATTCATTAAATTTATTATAAGTTTCTTCACTATATAATCGAAAACATTTTCCTTCACTTTCTCTTCCAGCTCTTCCTGTTCTTTGAATTGCTGAATTTTTACTTATTTGATTTATTTGAAGTGTATCAATATTTAATTTATGAATATATTTTCTCATTTTAAAAAATCCACAATCAATAATAAATTTTATATTTTTTATTGTTAATGATGTTTCTGCTATATTTGTACTTAATATTATTTTACGAGTTATTTTACCATCAATTGGATGTATTGGAATAAAAATTTTCATTTGTTCATTATATGGCATTGATGAATATAAAGGTAAAACTTTGAAAAAAATGTTTTTTTCTGGATATTTATTTTTTAAAATTTCCTTTCTTGAATTTAATAATTCTTGTAAATCTTCTATATCTTCTTGACCAGGTAAAAAAACAAGTATATCACCTTTTTTATATTCTTTATCATCACTTATTAAAATTTGCATTATACAACTTAAACACATATCTATATAATTATTAATTATATTTTTTCCAGGTTCTTTTATTAAATTATATACTTGAACAGGAAAAGTTCTTCCTTTTACAATTACTAAATTACTATTATCTATATTGAAATAATTTAAAAATTTATTTGGATTTAAAGTTGCACTCATTATAATTAATTTTAAATCATTTCTTTTATTATTTAAAATTAAATCTTTACAAATAGAAAGTAAAATATCAGAATGAATACTTCTTTCATGTATTTCATCTAAAATAATATATGAATATTTAGATAAATATTTATCAATAATACATTCTCTAACTAACATACCATCAGTCACAAATTTTATTTTTGTATTATTAGAAATTTTTTCTTTAAATCTTACACTATAACCAACTAAATTTCCAATTGGTGAATTTAATTCTTCTGAAACTCTCATTGATATTGAAATTGCTGCAACTCTTCTTGGTTGTGTTATACATATCATTTTATTATTTAAATCTAAATTTTTATATATTATTTTTGGAACTTGTGTTGTTTTCCCACTTCCTGTTTCACCCATTATTATTATTATTTTTGATTTTACTGATTTTAATAATGATATTATTTTGTCTTTTTCTTTATAAATTGGAAGAAGTAATATTTGCTTTTCTGTATTTTTACTTAACATTTTTTTTAATTTTTGGAATTATTTTTTATTTATTTTTTAATTTTTTTTTATTTTAAATATAATTATTTTTATTATTGGTTATTTATATAAAAATGAAAATATTCATATATTTATTTTTATTTTGTTTTATTTTGAATTTTATTTCTTGTGAAGATATAACAGATTCAATTGAAGAATTTGAAGGAGAGAATTATGAGGAAGAATTATTAAAATATAAAGTTGATTTATATGTTCAAACTAATTTCAAAAATAAAAAAGAAATTACAAAAGATGAATTTATGAAAATGTTTATAAAAGTAATTACAGAAAAAGATAATGATGATAGTGCTTCTGCAAAAGAACTTGGAAAAGCTATTTTAAAAAAGAAAGGTACTCCAATTTTATTAGAAAAAATTCATGATTATTTTAATTTAATGGAATTGACATTTTTATATGAAGAACTTCTAAAAGATAAAGAAAGTGATTTATAATATTTTAATTATTTATAAAAAATAATATTTTTTTAAATTAATAATCTAATTATTATTTCTCATTAATAATAATATTAATTTTTTCATTTATTTTTGTAATTTGAACAACTTCTCTATGAATAAATTTTGTTTTATTATATAAAACACCAAAAGGTTTAAAATCAAAAGATTTTCTTGATTCTGTAATACCATCATCTAAACTTTTGAAAACTTTCTCAAAATCGTTTTCTTTATATTCTTCAGGTAATTGAGTAAGCATTGTAATTAAACTATTTGCATACCAATCAGAAGGAATATTTTCATCAGAAATAAAACTTCCTTTTTTTAAAAATTTAATTAATTCCTTTAATATATTAATAGTTCCATTAATTGATTCTTTTGAAAAATCATTTATATTTAAATTTCTATAATTATATAATAAATTACATAAAAAATTTTGAATTTTAATAACATTATTTTCTACTATTTGTTCTTCTGTTGGATGATTTATTTCTTCTTTTGAATAAAATTTACTATTTGTTAAATTTATTAAACCTTCTATTTTTTTTATTGGAACTAAATTTAAATCAAGAGTAAATGAAGTAGGAGGATTTTTTTTCATATCATTAATTCTAATTTTTTGTTTTAAATTAGGTATAAAAATATCTGATTCATTTTTTGAAAATTTTCTTTCAAATTCTTTATTTTCTATTAAATCTAAAAATAATTCTGAAATTGAAATCATTTGTTCTGATGTAATACATATTACATTATAGTAAAAATAATCATTTGGTTTTTCTTTAAAAAAATCATATGGAAAATGTTTTTTTTCTTTTATTATTTTTTCAATATAAGGTGACAATTTTGCTTTTGTTAAATTTTCTAAAAATTTAAAAAAATTTGGCATTATATCTAATAAAAAATACCAATTAAAAGGAGTATATTCACTATAATTATTTTTATTTGAAAAAAATTTTAATATTGTCATTTGATTAATTAATATTATTACTTGTTTTAATTTTTCTTTTGTATATTTTGATATTTTAAATGAATGAATATAACCTAATATTTCAGGATTTAAAAAAATTTTATTAAATAAAATTTGAAAAAAAAATTTATTTATTAAAACATTAATTTCTAAATTTGATATATAATTTTTGTTTTTTTGTTCATAACATAATTTAATTAATTTACAAATACTTCTAATAGAATAAGGAATTGAATCAATATAAGCAAAAAATTGTTCAAATAATAAATTGATAAATTTTTTAATAAGCATAAAATTTAATTCATATTGATCAATTAATTCTTCAGATTCATTTTCTGCAAATAATTCATTAATAAAAGTTTCAGTTGAAAAAATATTGTCATCTTGTCCTTCATAACATTTTAATTGTTTTAAACAATATTGTTTCATTATTTCACTTTCTTGTACCTCATTCATATTAGTAGTTAAATCTTTTTGTTTTAATGCAATAATATATTTTCCATAAAAACTATTTCTTTCATCTTTTCTTTCTTGAATATCTTCAACTTTTAATATTACTTTTCTTTCTATTGATATTTCTTTTTTTAAAGAATTAATATCAAAAATTAAATTTATGTTATTATATTCTTCCATTACTATAAGAACTTCATTTAAAACATTTGTAAAATAATTTTTTATATCATTTCTATTTATTAATTCAGATAAAAAATAAAATAATTTTGAATTTTGATTTAAAAAATCATCTTCAAATTTATTACTTTCTTTTTGATTATTTAAAACTGGTATTTCTTTATTTAATAATTCCCAAATTAAAGATAAAATTTGTTCTTCTATTGATTCTGATTCTAAAATATTTGTGTAAAAATTATTCATTATTAAAGGTGCAATTATTTTAATTTGTTCTATATTTGATTTTTCAATAAGGAATAAAAGATATTGTTGATCAGTATATAATGCATGAATTATATCATAATATGATATAAATGCCAATTTATGTTTTTTTATTAATTGAGGTTTAATATATTGTTGATTATTTAGATATGATTTTATTATTTGATATTGAATCATCTTTTGTTCATATAATATATTACATTCTGATTCAATTTTTGTTAAAATTTCTTCTTTTTTTTTATAAACTATATTCTTTTAAATATAAATATTTACACAATTTTTTCATTGATGATTCATTATTAATTTTATTTTGTAAATTCTTTAATCTTTCAAAAGATGCTTCTGACATTTTAAAAAATAAATAAATAACTTTAAAAAAATAATATTTTAGAATTTATTACAATAAAAAAATATAATAATACGTAATTATATAAATTTATATATACATCAATAAAAAAACAAATTAATATGAAATCTAATAATTATCATTCAACTTATATTCCAATTTTATATACTTGTTACATAATTAATTTTATAATCCAATCTTATTGTTGTGCATACTCTATTCAAACATTAAGGATAATTTCAAAAATTTTTATAATGCCACTTCTCTTTTTAATTTATATATCTTTAACAAATGTAAAAAATAGAAGTAAACTTATGATATATGGAATAATATTTGGATGGTTTGGAGATATTTTTATGTTAGCACCAAATAGTTCTCCCTTAATAATTTGTGGAATTTTATCTTTCTTAATTGGACATTTATTTTATATTGTTAAAACAATGAAAAATTCATCTATAAAAGTTTATCAAAAAAATATTAATTATATATTCCTTATATTAATATTATTTTCATATATTTGTTATATTATTCTAAATTATGTAAAAGAAGGTTTTATAAAAGGGAATATTTTAGTTCCAGGAGTTTTTTATTTGGCTATTATCGGAATTTTTAATGCGAGTTCTTTTTTTAATTTAATTACTAATTTTAATATATCCAATTTTCAAATTTGTATTGGTTCAATTTTATTTTGGACTTCAGATTTTATTTTAATTAGAATGATGTTTTATGAAATTTTATATTATTATCATTTCATTGTTATGACGACATATATGCTTGCTCAAACATTAATTGTTTTTGGTATGTCTGGAACAGATAAAAATACTTTAAAAGAAGTGTCTAATTAAATATTTTTAAATTAATGAAATAAAGAATTTGAAATTCAATTCTTTTGTAAATAATAAATTTAATAAAGGTAGATATATAGAAATATTAAAAATAAAGAATTTTTATTTGTTTTAATCATTTTATTAATTATTTTTATTTTATGACATAATAAAAATTATAAAAAATTGGATTAAATTAAATAATATATATTTAATTTTAAAAATTAATTTATATTTATTTATTTGTAATTTTAAAATTTCGAATTAACCAACTTTCAAAATTTTCATTATCATTTGTAATTAATTCATTATTTTTGAAAAATAAAACTAGTTTAATATTATCAAAAAGATATTCATTATTAGAAATTTGAATAATTTCCATTGGTCTTATAATATTATCACAATAATTTTTATTTGTAATCTTTTCAATTTCCATAATTATTTTATCACTTTCATTTTTCATTAAAATTGCATTATTTTGTATTTCTAATTTGTGATTTATTGGTCTTTTAGTTAAAATTTTGCCTAATTCTTCTTTTTCTTTTGTGTCTAATTTTTCTGAAATGTTATTTGGGCATTTTTTTAAAATATTTAATATATCAATCATAGCATTTATATCATTAATATCTGAAATAGAATTACTATTTATTTTATTTTCAATATCTTTTTCATTTTCTTTTATTTTTTGAATTAATTCTTTATTATTTTTATTATTTTGTTTTATTTCATTTGATTTATTATAAGTATAAATTAATTGTTGTTTAATTTGTCTTTTATTATTTTTATATTCTTCTTTTTCTTGAAGGTAATTTGTAAAAATTTTTTTAGTTTTTTCTTTCAATTGTTTATTTGATTCAGATATATTATTAATTAACTCATTGTATAAATGAGTAATATTTTCTTTTTCTTCTAATAATTTGAAATAAAGTTTTCTTTGTGATTCAATATCACTTGGTATATTTTTATTTTCTTGTAAATCTTGTAAATTATTTAATATTAAGTTTATATTTGTAAAAATGGTTTCAATTTTAATTTCATCTTCCTTTTCATCATTATTACTTTGATTTGAAATTAAGGATAAATTTTTAAAAGATGTATTTAATATATTATTTTCATTTTCTTTTTCTTTGTTTTGATTTAATGTACTTTTCTTTTTATTATTTAATATTATTTTTTCAAAATATTCATCAATATTTTTTAAATTATTGTTTGATTTTTTTTTCAATGAAATATAATTTATTGTTTTTTTATTTGATTTATTAATAATTTTTTCTAATTTTCCATCAACTAAAATTTGTCCTACAGGTATATCATTTTTGAAATTTTTGATATCAATTCCCATTAATTTAAATTGTTCTTTATATAAAATAAAATTTATCATTTTATGAAAAGAATATTTATAATCTAAATCTTCTTTAAAAATAAGTATTTCCCCTTTTCCTAATTTATAATATTTTTCTCCAGATGGACATAAGATTGTAAGATAAATTTTATTATTTTCTTTCTTTAATAAATTATATGATTCTAATATAAATGGATTTGTTTGAGGATAATTAAATCTAAATGTTTTATTATCATATAAAAGATCAAAAACAAATTCATTTAATTGAATATATGGAATAAAAAATTTTGAAAATTGGAGACTTAATTTATATTCTTTTATATTATGTGAATATATTAATGGGGAATTGAAAGACATTTATTACTTTAATTATAAATGTTAATTCATTTTTTTAAATTATATTTATTAAATAATATTTATTTTTATAATATTAACAAAAAATATTTAAGAAAAAAAATATATATATAAATAAATTCAAATCATTCATTTAATTGTGAATTAGTATTTGTATTATTAACTTTTGGTAAAATTCTTTTTAGAATTGTTTTTTTTTTATGTAAAAGTTCTGAAATAGGAGAATTTAATTCTAAAATTCTTTTATTAAAATCATCTTTAAATTTAACAAATCTCTTATCACTTGGAGAAGTAAAAATAGATAAATTTTTTTTCAAAATAGGTAAATCTGCAGTTGAACTAGATTTTAAATTTAGATTTTTCAAATCTTTATCAGGACTATTTAAAGGACTTAATGGAGTTAAAAAAATATTTCTTCTACTTTTATTAAATCTATTACTTTTATATTCAATTTTTTCAATTTCTTCTCTTTCAACTTTAGTAACTTTACTTTTATTAATAGAAATTTTAATTCCTTTAATTTTATTATGAATATCCTCATTAAATTCTTCTTTTTCATCTTCAGTTAAATTTTTTAAAAAAATTGGACAATATCTGTCACTAAAAATTGACATACTTTGAAATAAATTTTCAGTCTTAACAGTTTCATCATCTTTTTTTTTAACTATATCTGATATTTTATCATATTCTTCTTGATTTAATTTTTCTAAATGATTAATATCAATATAATATTTCCAAGTTGTTGAACAATTTTTTCTTAATTTAAGTCCTCTTATTAATAAAAGTAATTTTTCCTTTGCATTATTTTCCATTACTTGATTAGAATATTTATAAATATTTGTATATTCAGGATTTTCTTCTTCATTTTGATTTTTTTTATCAAAAGAATTTTCAATTTGTGTTCTATATATTATTTTAGTTGATGGTGATAAATTATCATTTCTACTTCTTATATTAATAATTTCATTTTTAATTTCTTTTTTAGAATTATTATTTTGAACTCTCTCTAAAAAGGGATTATTATCCATAAATTGAATTGCAATTGGAACTGGATTTGTTTGAATAACTTCTTGTTTAAGAGTATCAATATATTGTCCATTATTAGAATAAAAAATACTTACTTCTTGATCAGTACTTGTTGATATAATTATTCCTGGAATTAAATTAAATGGAACATATAAATTTACAATTCCTTGTTTATGACCAATAATATTAAATTTACAATTTATTTCTAATTCTCTAATTAATTTACATATTTCATTTTCTTTTTTTTTACTATTAAATAAGTTGTATACATTTGTTAAATCAAAACAAGATAAATAACCTTCATTATCACCTAAAAATAAAGAATGTGATTGTGTATCATAAAAACTTGCAAAAATAATACTTTTTGAAATATTACCTTTATTTATAAATTTACCAAATTTTTCACCTATTAATACTTTATAATATGGATTAGAAATACTTACAAATAATTTTTTTGTTCCTGTATCAGAACACATAAAATATAAATCAATATCTAAAATATGACATAAACATGATATTCCTTCTCTTCTAAAAACATTATCATCTTCATTAATTTGATTATCATATCTTAAATGATTTATATCATAAATTGATATTTTTCCTGTATTAAATCCCATAATTAACATTGCATTTTTATCATCTAATATTGCATCTTTTATTATTAATTTTTCTTTTGGTTTTATAATTGTTGAATTTAAAATAACTTCTTTAACTAAATGAGTTTCTAATAATTCATCATCTGAATGAAATTTAATTATTTGATCTGATGATATTGAGACTAAAATATTTAATTTTGTTACAAAAAATATATAAACAACATCTTTATCATGTTGTGCAAATTCTTTTATAAAACTTCCAGTTGATAAATTAAAATTTTTAATTCTTCCATTATTATCACCTAAAAATAATCTTTTCATATTTTTATCAAAACAAAATGAAGTTATTTCATTATTATCCATTAAATTTTCATAAACTAATCTAACTTTTCCTGTTAAAATACTCCAAAATTTAACTAATTTAACTGATATTGTTATAATATCACAACTTCTAAAATTATAATTACATCCTAAAATAAAATTATCATCAGTAAAATCAGGACTACAAATTTTTCCTTTTTCATAAAGAACAAATTTATCACCATAAATTAAAATTTTTCTCATTTTTGGAATAGATAATAATTGTAAAGTAGAAGTAATTTTTTTTTTTTGAAATTGATGTTCTTCACCTTTTTTAACATGATTTCTCTCATATAAAATATTATCACTTGTATTTAAAGATTGGAAATTATAATAATTATTAATATCCCAAATTTTAATATTTCCCATAATATCTAAAGAAATTAATTCATTTTCATATTCATTTAAAGCAATAGTATTAATACTTGAATTATGACCTTCTAATTTATAAATACAAGTATCATCATGAAATGGATCATAAATATAAATATTGTGTTCAAATCCACATGTAAAAATTAAATTTTTTGTATGATCAAGACACATTTTATAAATTCCAGTTTGTTGATCACAATAAATTTTTTTTGGTTTTCTTAATATTATATCCCATAAAACTAATGAACCATTATAATGTGCTGAACATAATAATCTTAATCTATCTATTACTTGTAAACAGGAAACTGTGTCTCTTTTTTCTTTAAAATTTATTATATTTTTTCTATTTAATCTTGCCATTTTTAATAATTCTGATTCTACGTTATTTTTACCTTTTGTTTTACCTAAAAATGATGTTGATTTTTTTATTTTTGAATTTGGATTAATTTCATTTTCTTTTTGTTTAATATATTCTTTTACATCATTATAACTTAATATTGATATTGGTTTTGGTTTATCTAATTCCCAAATTAAAATTTCTCCATCTGCTAATCCAGTATATAATTTTTTTTTATAATTATCAAAACACATTGAAATTACTGGTTGATCAATTGATAAAATTGGTAATTCAATATTATTTCCAATTAATCTATATTTATATAATGAATTTACATTTTGAAAATCATTTAAACTTCTATTAAATTTCCATGCTGTTATTTTATTATTACTTGATGAAACTAATAAAATATCATATTCATCTATAAATATTGTATTTATTATTGTAAGTTTTAAATTTTTATTTTTTATTTCTTGTTTTTTTTTATTTTTTATATAATCACCATTATTAATATCAAAAATCTCCTTTTTTACTTTTTGTGGAGTTGGTACTCTAAGTAAATTAATAATACTATTTTTTTTATGACCAGTATTTTTAGGTAATTCATATTGATTTTTTTTTTCTTTTTCTAATAAAATCTCAGTTTTTTTATTTAATTCATCCATTTCAATTTTTTCAATTTCATTTTGTGTATCTTTAATATTAATTTCATAATTTTTTTTTTGACAAGTTTCACCATCATAAAAAAATATTTTAGCCTTACCTTCTTGAACAATACCAATTAAATTAAATTTTTCAATATAAAAAGCATAACCAACATTATCATTTCCATTAATAGAATGAGTAGGTAAACCAAAACCAATATCATCTTTATTATTATCACTTCTATCAATTAATTTATTACTAATAGAATAATATTTTAATCTATAAAGTGCATTATTATAATGAAATTCTCCAGAAGAATGAATAATATAATTTGTAAATTCATCCCATTCCATTTTACCATTTGAATTTAAGTCTATTTCATCAAATAAACGATATAATAATCTAATTAAAATTTCTTCTCTGTTTGGAATATTTGGATGCCATTTTAATAAATGTCTTTTTAATATTGAAATAAATGTTTGTTTGTTTAATTTTCCTAATTGTTCTTTAAAATGTTTTTTTATTATTTTTATTGATAATGGATCAAATCCTACTGTTAAGTCATTAAAGAGTATTTCTTCTTTTTCTAATTTTTTTGCATAGGTTGTTCTTGGTGAATATATTAAAGAATATTTTTCAAATTTATTTAATATTTTATTTTTTATTTCCATTTATTTTTTTAATTTGATTATAGGTTTTTTTTAATTTTTTTCTATTTTTTTATTTTAATTATTTTCCACATATTTAATAATTTTCAATTAAAAATATAATTAAAAAATTAAATGTTTTTTTATTTGTTTTTTTTTTATTATAAATATGAATTAATTATATAAATACTATATTTGTAAGGTATTAATAGAAAAATAAATGATTCATTTTTTAAAATACTTTTTTTTAATAATTTATCATTCTAAAACATGTCAAATGAAAATTCTAATATTAAAAAAAAAAAATTATTTACAAGTATCCCATGTCATTTAAAAAAAAAAAGAAAAAGAAAAAAGGGATTAACATGGACATTAGAAGAAGAATATTTACTTTTTGAAAGCCATTTAATATTAGGAAATAAATGGAAAGAATATTCTTCATTTTTTAATTTAAAGTAAATTTATATATAATATAATTTAAATATAGAAGTTCTAAAGAATTAAAAAACCATTTTCATACTTGTATTATAAAAACTGTTAGGAGAATATTAACTAATAAATTTGATACTAATTTAAAAGATATTATTCGAAGTTTTTATGGATTTAAATATTTAAAAAATATGTTACAAAGATATCCTAATTTAGATGGAGAAAGTTCTAATTATAATTTAAAAAAATTAAATAGAAAAAATTATAAATTTAATCCGAAACTATTAATTAGAAAAAAACAATTATCTTTTGAAATTATTTCATTATATAGTAGGCAATTAAGTAATATCTTTTTAAAAAAAGAAGGAATCAAAAATTTTTTAATTTTTATAAATTATGAAAAAGAATTTAATGTAAATTTTCTACCCTGGTTATTTTCAATAATCATAAAATCAAAATTGGTAAGTAATATTAAAAAAGTATTAGAAAATAATAATTGTATAAAAGGAAATGAAGTTGAAATGATTAAAGAGTTTTTAAATGAAAATTCTATTTTTTTATTTTTTGATGAAGTATTTTTTAAAAATTGTTAAAATTGTGTTGTTGTTTGTATAAATATATTGATTTTTTATTATTAATTTGTTATAAAAAATATATCTCCAATTTCAACAACACCAAAAATTAATTAATATTTACATTTTATATTATTATTAAAAATAAAAATTTTATTCTGTAATATATGTTTAATTAATTAAATTAATATAATTAATATAGTATAAATTTAAAAAATTAAAATATTTATTTATAAAAATAATTATATAAATTTATATTTTAATGTAAAAAAATTTTAATAAATAATTTTATATTGATTAGATTAAGAATAAATAAGAAAATAAATCTATAATATCCAAATTAATCATTCATCAAAAATTTAATTTTCAAATTTAAGAAAATTATTATTAAACTTTATTATATAATAAAAATTAAAAACCTCAAACTTAAAATTCGATTAAAAAATTAAAAAAAAAAACTAAATTAAAAAGAAAAAAAAAAATGGATCTTCAAAAAGACACATCAAAAAAAGACAGTCCAGAAATAATACCAATAAAAGAAGAAGACTTGGATCCAAATCGTCCAAAGACATTACCAGACACATCAAAAATGGAATATCGTTACTTAGGAGGAAGTGGTCTCCATGTATCAGTATTAGGATATGGTAACTGGGCAAACAATGACAATGAACCATTAACATTTGACTCAATAAAACTAGCATTAGAAAATGGAATAAATTTTTTTGACACAGCTGAAGTTTATGGTTTAGGAAAAGGTGAAATTTCAATAGGAAATGCTTTAAAAAAATTAAATGTTCCAAGAGAAAAAATAGTAGTTTCAACAAAAATATATAAATGTGGTGATGATCCAAATGATACTTTTTTAAGTAGAAAACATATTATTGAAGGAGTAAGAAATTCATTAAAAAAATTAAATCTTGATTATATTGATATTGTGTATTGTCATCGTTATGATATGAGAACACCACTTGAAGAAACATGTAGAACTATGAATACTTTAATTAAAAAAGGAAAATGTTTTTATTGGGGAACTTCTAATTGGAGTGCTAGTCAAATTATGGAAGCTTATAAAATTTGTGATAAATATAATTTAGAAAAACCAATTGCTGAACAAGTACAATATTCAATGTTAAAAAGAAGAAAAATTGAAAATGAATATAGAGATTTATTTCTTAAATATAAAATGGGAACTACTACTTTTTCTCCTTTATATAGTGGAGTTTTAAGTGGAAAATATTTAAAGGAAATTCCAAGAGATTCAAGATATTTAACTAATAGAGAAGCTACTCCTGTTTTAAAAGTTTATTTTGATAATAAACATGCTTGGGATATTAAAATTAATAAAATTATTGATTTAACTGCAAAAAAACAATTAAATTGTTCTTTAGCTCAATTGGCTATTGCTTGGGTTATTTGTAATCCTGATGTTTCTACTTGTATTTTAGGAGCTACTAAAGTTTCTCAGTTAGAAGAAAATTTAAAAGCTTTGGAAATTTATAAAAAATTAGATAAGGATATTTTACTTGAAATTGAAAAAATTTTAGATAATACACCAAGAGGTGAAATTGATTATAGAGATTGGAAAGAATTACCTAGTAGAAGGAATATTAATTTAGGTGTTGATTATGTTAAGAATTTACCTTATAATTGAGTTTTTTTCAAGAGAGGGTTTTTTTATATTTAAAATTTTAATTTTTAAATCCAGAATTTTTTATTTTTTTGATTTGTTTTTTATTCTTTTTTTTATTATATTTTAGATTATTGTTTTATTTTATGAAATATAATAATAATTATTTGTGTTATAATATTTTTTAATTTATTTATCAAATAAAAATAAAACTGAATTACATTACAATAAAAAGATAAAATAAAAAAAATTATTAATATATAAATGAATAAGAAACCAGAGCATAGAACAAGTGATATGCATTTATTAGAAGATGAAGTAGAACATCCAGGAAATATACATAATGAAAATGAAAATGAGGTTAATGAAAATGAAAGTAATAAAATTCAATTAAGTGAAAAACAAGAATATTTAGAAAAAAAAATGAAAGATAATTATAATAGTAAGCTAACAAATAATGCAGCAAAAGCAATTGAAAATATAATGGATGGTATTAAAAATGATTATAAACATAATAAATTAGAAATTAGTATTAGTCCTAGAAATATTGATAAATTAACTTTGAAAAAAGATGGAAAAGAAATTCATCTTAATAATGATGAAAGAATGTTAATTAGTAAAAGAAATTTAAAAAAACTAAAAGAATTAAGAGATGAAAAAACTAATTTGGAAAATAAAATTCAAAAATTAAAAGTTCAAAAAAATATTCTTGAAGAAGAAAAAAATTCTAATTTAAATCAAGTTAATGAAAATTTAAGAATTTCTGAATTAAGAAAAATTAAAAGTGAATTAGTTGATTATAATTCTAAATTGTATTATATTGAAATAACTATTAAAAATATTTTAGCAGAAGAAAATTATATTCCTAAAGAAGAAAGAATAAAAGAATTAATGGATAATTATAAAAAAACTCAAGAAAAAGAAGAAATGACTTTAAATGAAAAAATAAAAAAATATAAAGAAAAAAAAATTGAAATGGAAAAAAAAACTAAAGAATTAGAAGAAATTGAAAAAAATGAAAAACAAAAAATTCTTGAAGATGAAAAAAAAAGAGATGAAATAATTAAAGATAAAGTAAAAGAAAGACAAAATAAAGAAAAAATAAAAAGAGAAAAGATAAAAGAATTTGCTGAACAAAAAGAAAAAGAAAATTTAGATAAATTAAAACAATTCATTGAAGAAAAAAAGATTGAAGATAGATCTGGTTTAAAAGAAGAAGATTATTTATATAAAAAATATGAAGAAGATTATAAACATAAAAAAGAAAATAAAATAAAGCAACAATTATCAAAAAGAAAAAAAAAATTTGAACCAGTTAAATTAAATGAAGAAATAAAGATATTAAATGAAAAAATAGAAAAAAAACTTGAAGAATTAAAAAAAAAAAAAGAAGAAAAAAAAGAAAAAGAAAAAAAAGAACTAGAAGAAAAAAATGTAAGCAATATAAATAAATATAAAACATCTTTATTTAAAAAATATGATGATGAATTAAAAAAATTAAAAGAAATAGAAAAAGAAAAAAATTTAGAAAGAAAAAAAACATATGAAAAAGGAATATCATATTCAAAAAAAGTAATGGAAGAAATGAAGAAAAAAAGAGAAGAAGAAGAATTAGAAGAACCAAAACCAAAAAAAATAAAAGAAACAAAAAAAAAAAAAGATACTTTAATGGATCATAAAAAAAATAGAGTAATATTAAAAAAAAGAGATCCAAATAAACCAAGTAAATTTCATTGGGATTTAAAATTAGATGAAATAGATATAAATAATCCTTTAGGAACTTCAGTTGATATTCAAAAAGCAATTAATAAAAAACCAAAAAGATTAATTTATACAATTGAAGCAAAACCAGTAAAAAAACCAGATAAAAAAATTGATTATTTAGATGAATTTATTAAAGATAGAGCTGAAACTGAAGAAGTAATTGATGGAGAAGAAATTGGAAAAAAATGGAATCGAATTATTTATAATAAAAAAATTCCAGTACAGGAAAATTTAAATAATGTAAAATATAAAGCTGATTTATTAGAAAAAAAAGCTATTGAAAATCAAAATGTTCTTAGAATTAATGGAGGTTTAGAAAGTAATCCAAATTTAGGAAAAAAAGTTGGTGGAATGTTAATTGATTCTATTCATGCTAAATTAAGTATTATTGATTCTATGGAAAAAAAGTAAAAATTATTTTTATTAAATTTTTTTTTACTTTTGTTTGTTTATTTGTTTTATTAATTTTTTATTTTGAAAAAAAAATTATTTTTAAAATTTTAATTTTATATTTATCATTATATTATATTAAATTAAAAATTGCTTATTATTAGAAATATGAAAAAAAATTAATTTAAAAATATTAAAAAAAAAAGAACATAAAAACAAAAAAGGAAAAGAAAGAAAAAGACATTTATTTTTTATAAGATTTCCTTTGAGATTTACTTCTGCTTCTTTCATTTTGTTGACTTCTTTTTTTCTCAGAAACAGGTTTTTGAGATTGTCTATTTGAATTTGCACCTCTTTTTTCAATTTTTATTTTATTTGAATAATAACCTTTCTCTTTAAACTCTTTCATTTGAATTTTAAATCTTTCTTTATCATTATCATTTTTTTTATAATACTTTTCTTTTTTCTTTTCATTTAAATCTTTCCATTCTTTTCCAAGTTTTTGAATGGCTTCAGTAATATTTACAAATTTATTTATACTTTTTAACTCATTTATCTTTTCCGTTACAAAATAAATAAATGCAGATTTTGGTCTTTTTGGTTCGTCAAAAACTTTATTTTCAAATTTTTTCATTTTATTTTCATATTTTATTTTTTCTTGTTCAGCTTTTTCTTCGAAATTTTCTTTTTCTTTTTTATTCATTTTTTCCCATTTTGCTTTAGCAATTTCTAAAAATGTTTTACCATCAGGAACATTAGTTCCTTTTAAAGAAATTAAAAAACAACTAAAAGCAGAAGGTGGTTTTTTAGGAAGTATAAGTTTCACATTTTTCTTATAAAGTATTTTTCTATACATATAACATAATTTAATTCTTCTTGCTTTTTTTAAATATGAATTCTTATCATCTTCATTTAAATTTTCCCATAATTTCCTTCCTTCTTTATAAACATTAACTTTACCTTTAAAAATACCTTCTTTAGCTTTTTCACTTAAAAATATTTTATAAGCTCCAGCAGGTCTTTTTGGTCTTATTCCATTAACAATTTCAAATAAATCTCTTCTTTTTTTTCTTTCTTCATTTATCTCATTTGCATATTCATAATATTTATTTTTTTCTTTATTTGATAAATGACTCCATTTTTTTGATAATGCATTAAATTTTGGTAAATTTTCATTTTTTTCTTTTGCTTCTTCAAAACTTTTTTGTATGAATACTGCATATGGAGTAATAGTTCTTAAATTCTTTGATTTTTCCCACCAAGTGTCATTTTCTTTTTTTTTCTTTTTCCATTCATTTTTCTCTTCTACTGACATTTTATTCCAATCTTCTATTGCTTTCTTTTTTGTTATTTTTACATCTTCATCTTTTTCAAAACCACTTTTTAATCTTTCATTTAAAAAAATTCTATAAGCTGTTGAACCATATTTGTTGTATTCACTAAAAAAATAATATTTTATTATTTTTAAATCTTGTTTATATTTTTCTTTTTCTTCTTCTGATAATTTTTCATATTTTTCCTTTTCACTTTTTACTAATTTTGACCATTTTTCACTTGACTTTTTTATCACTGAACCAAGTTTAACATTATTGTCTTTTGATTTTTCTTTTTTGAAATTTTCAGCGAGAAATATTTGAAAACTTGATCTTCCTCTTTTCAATTGAACTGTTTCTATTATATTATCTATGTCACCCGTTTCTGTTATAGCACTTGATAGGTTATTTAGAAAGTTATTTTTCTCTGTAGCCTTTCCTTTTGTCTGGTTTTTCTTTACAGTTTTCATTTTTTTTCAGTTGAATTATTTTTAAATTTTAATTTATAAATTGGTATTTATATCAATTAAAATAGAAATTATTTTTTTTTGTTATGAAAAAAAAATATTTTTTAATATAAAATAAATTAATTAAATGAAATCAATAAATAATATTAAAAAACATCAAAGACCTTCTGAGCCTAAAATAGGAAAAAATAGAGTAATTTTATCAAATAATTATAAATCAAATTTATTTAATTCATCTTCAAATTCTTATATGTTAGTTTCAAATTATAATAATAATATCAATAATAGTAAAACTGAATTAAGAGAAAGTAACTCTTTACCTAAAATTTCTTTTTCTAATTTTATTATTAAAGATAATATTAATGAAAAAACAAATGAAAAAACAAATATATTATATTTAAATAATGAATTTAGTATTATTAAAAATATGTGGAAAGATTTAGGCGTTACTGATAAATATAAAATTGAATTTTTAAATTATTTAAGAAATATTAATGATGATGAGAAAAATCAAATTCTACATTTTGAAAAAAAGTATTTAAAGCAATTTAGAGATTCCCTTTTAAAATTTTCAAAAGAAATTTCTAATAGAAAAAATAATATTGAAAATTTAAAGCAATTAGATATTTCTCTTCAAAATTATATTCATGATAATGAACAAAATAAAATTGAATCTATATTACCTACAATAATTAAATTAATAAATCAAATAAGAACAAATTCTATTAATATTGTAAATTATATGGTAAAAATAAGAGAAATTTCATCATATAATTCAAATAGAGAAAAATATAATTTAAATAATATAAATAAAGCATATTTATATGATAATGATTTTCTAATAAAGATGGAAAAAGATATAAGTTTTTTAAAAAGTTCAAATATATTCAATTATTTTGATATTCAAACTCATAAATTTGATGTTTTTTTTTCAAATTGTATTGATGATAATAAAAACAATAGCATAATTAAAATTCCTATTGATAAGGATTTATTGAAATCAATTCAAAATTCAAAATATATAATTTTACAAGATATGTTCTTTAATAAAATTAAAAATAATAATAATATAATGAAAAATAAAGATTTTAATAATTATAAAAAAATAACATTTTCAAAGAATAAATTTATAGGATTTGATGAATCAAGGAATAAAAGTGCAAAATATAATTCATCTACATTTTCTAGTGATAAATTTTTTAATAATGGAAATATAACATTATTTTTACATAAATTAAAACAAGATAAAGGTATTAAAGGATATAATGATTTATTTTTAAAACCAAGAATATTGAATTTATTTGATGAAAAAAACAATAAAAAAAATTTAGAAAAAAATAAAAAGAGTAAATCTGAAAAAAAATATAAAATTGAATACAGTTTAAATATAATTAAAGATGAAAATTCAAATGAAAAAATTCATAATAAAATAGAATCAATTTGTGAAAATGAAAAAGAATCTATAAATAAATCTGAGTTAGGTGATTTTAAAGTAAAATTTTATACTAAATCAATTAATGATTTAATTAATAATTTAGAAAAGAAAAATTATTATAATAATATTCCTGAAAATTTGAAAAAATATTTAAATACAAACAAAAATTTAATAACAGAAGAATTTTTATTAAAAGGATATTATCCAAAAATTATAATTTGTTATCAAAAGAAAGAAAATGAAAATGATATTTTAGGTTTATGTAAATATTCATATGATAATACATTTAATAATAATACAAAAATTATAATTGAACATTTAAGTTGTTATATTCCAAATTACAAAATTATTGAAAATATTATTAATTATATTCAACAAAATATATCATTTAATGAAATTTCAATTGAATTAAAATATTCAAATAATGAGAATGGATTTGAAATAGATCAAGAAATTAATAAATTATTTGAAGATCAATTAAAATTTAAATGGGCTAATATTTATAATATAAAAAATAATAAAGAGAGAATAAAAACTATTCATTTCATGAAAGATAATAAAAAGAATTTTGAAGAAGAATTTTATATTTCAATTGATTCTATTTCAATCTTAACATTAATAAATACTAAAAATGAAAATTCAATTAATAATATCGAAAAATATATTAATATTATTTCAATTTATGCTCTTTTAAGTGAAAAAAATAAGAATATGGATATTAAATTAAATAAGTTAAATGATAATGGAATTATTTTTGAATTTTCAAAATACAAATATTTAAAAAATCTTTATAAATTTAAATTAAATATTAAAAATAAAAAAGAAATTGAAAATTTTCTTAAAAATTCAAAAAGGAATTTTGAACTTGATTTTTATTTATATAATAATGATAAACAATGTGATTTAATATCAATGATTTTAAATTTAAAATTAAAAAATGCAATAACAATAAAATTTAATGATTATTTATATAATAGAATTGAAGAAAAAATTAATATTTTTAAAATTGATAATTCAAAATTTTACATAATTCCAACAAATGATATTACTAATAGAATTATTATAGGTGAATTAACAAAAGAATTAAAAGATAAATTAATAAATAATAATAAAAATATTTATGAGATTTTTAATTCTTTTAATTTTAATATTAATGAAGAATCAGAAGATAATATAAGCAATAAAATTATTTATATTCCTTCTTTTATTATTGAAAGTAATTTAATGACAGGTTGTTTACATTCAGTTGGGAAAAATATTTCTATTTTAAATCAAGATAATAATTTATTATATATTGATTCTATTAATGAAATTTTTAAAATTAAATGGAACTTTGATTTTGATTTTAAAAATAGTTATTTATTTATTCCTAATGAAAATAATGGAGAAATAATAATAAATGATTCTTTTATTTTTGGAATATGTAATTTAAATATATTATCAAATTATCAAATTCCAGTAATTCAATTATTTTATATCACAAAAGAGAATTGGAAAAAAATATAAGTGGAGTGGGTGATTAGATAAATTTTCATAAATTAAAATAAGCATGTTGACTTAAATTGCAATGTGTAGTTTTATCAGTTTCAGCATTATATAAAATTTCTAATGAATTATCATCATTTAAAGTATATTTAACAGAGCTTTTAAAGAATAAGGAAAATTTTCTTCACCATCAGGACTAATATATTCAAAAGTAATTGAATTATCTTTTAATTCTTTCATTGTCCAATTTTTTTTATCAAATCCAACATTACCACCATGAAGATGATTTTTACCATTATCATTTTTTGCTAA
>JAJMZS010003252.1:0-28293 GCA_023807205.1 Isotricha prostoma
TAATTTCTTTTAAATTTTTAAAAAACACAATTCATTAAAAAAAATTAATTTTAATTTATAAAAATATTAAAAATATTTTATTTTAATTTTATTTGAAAGATTTATAATTCTTTATTTCAAAAAATACAAAAAATTTTTTATTAAAAAATTTCAAGAAGAGATGAAGAAAAAAGTTATAGGAAAATTACTAATAAAAATATAAGTCAAAATTTGATTAAAAACATGTAATTTATATATATTAATGAATAAATTAGCTTAGAAAAATTATTTTTATTTTTTTAATAAATTATTAAATTTTTTGAAGAATTTATTCTTAAATAATAATATAAATTTAATTCCATAATTTTTTATATTTACTATTTAATATTATCAAAAACTATATTAATCAGTTTTATTAAAAATATTATCATGTAACAAATTCTTTTTTTTATCAAGAGAAGCATTTTAATAATTTTATGCTCATTTATTTTGATTTTATATCTTAAATCTTGCTAATATTTATTAATAATATTTTTTTTCATCATTATTATATTAAAAAAGAAATAATTTTTTCAATTAAATTAGATTTTTTTAGCATAATTTTTAGCAATTCTATCAACATAAACTAAAGCAACATCATCATTCATTTGAGTAACTTTATCTCTTAAATAAAGTAAATCTGTTATTTCAAATAAATATCATTTTTTGCTTGATAAACTAATTTTTTTTGTATTTTCATCTTCTTTTTTTTTTTTACTTTTAAAGAAAATATTTCTTCTAAATCTTTTAATTTTATTAATTCTCTTTCTATACTGTTAGAATTATCAACTAATTTATATAATTCATTATTACATTTATTTATTAATTATTTTATAAACTTACTTTTTCTATTTAATAACTTTGATTTTTTTATGATTTTTTTTATTAGTTGTTTTAAATAATTTTGATGTTATATAATTATCATTTAATTTATTATTATCTGAATTTTCTTGGGTATTACTTAATGAATTTGTATAAAAAATTTTTATTTTATTTTTATTTTTGGTGTCTTTAAATGAAGTTAATTTAAATAAATTTGGATAATTTCTAGAATCTATTTTATTATTATTATTTTTAGATATTGAAAAAAAATTTTTTTGAATGTTTAATACAATTAAAAGTTTTAAACTTAGTAATATTATTTATTCTTGAATTATTAATATATTTCTTGATGAATTAATTGAATTAATTGTTGTATTTATTGTATTTGAATAATTATGATTTATATTTATTGAATTATTTGATAAATTCTTTAAATTTGTAAATAAACTACAAATTTTTTTTCTGGAGAAATACTTTTAAATATACTTAGTTTTCTTTGTTTTTGAAGAATAATTTTTTGATATATATATCATTAATTAAATATCCATGATTTTCAATTTTAAAAATTGAACTTCTTTTAAAAATTATTCAATTTTTTTATTATTTTTGTGATTTTTTAATTGAGAATAAATTAAAGAACTAATATAAATTTTTTCATTTATACCATGAGAAATTTTTTTGTTGTTTTTAAGATTTCTTTTTCATATTGTTCATTAACTTTTATCAAGTCAAAAATTTTTCTTTTATAATTTTCTAATTCATTTTCTAATTTATTATTCATTTCAGTTAATCTATTTAGATCTTCTTTATATATTAAAATATCAGATGTTATATTTTCTTGTATTAATTTTTCATTATTTCCTGAATGAGATATGAAGCTTTTCACTTAATATTCATCGTTATTTATTTTAGAATAATCATTCATTTTTATTAAATATTATTATTATAATTAAAAAAAATAAAACCTTAATAATTCAAAATTCATTTATATTAGATAAAAATTATATAAATATATTAATATTAAACCAATAAAGAAAAAAAATAATTTAATAAAAATTATTTTGCATATTTTTGTTGTATTTCTTGTATTTCATCAGTTTTTTTTGAATATTGTAAATATTCTTTAACTTTAAATTTATAAGTATTACCAATTTTTAAGTTTTTAGGAACAAAAAAAGAAGGTAAAACAAAAATCATATCATCTTGAGAAACAAAAATTGCTTTTCCTTTCTCAAGCATAGATAAAGTACAAATAATAGTATTTAAATATTTTTCTTTTTTCTGTTTCCTAAAACTATCTTCATTTATTTTAATATTATCTAAATTATTTTCATTAACAATTTTATCTTTATGACTATTTAAATTCCAAAAAACATTTTTATCATTTTCTTCTTCTTCATAATTTTTATCAATACTTTCATGACTAACATTACTATTAATAGAAGAATTAGTATGAATAACTTTTAAATCTTTTTCATCAATTTCAACTTCATTTTCTTTAGTTGATTCAATTAACTGTCCTTCTTTAGAAAAAGAAGAATTAGAAATATGTGGTTTTCCAGAAGTTGCTAATTTAATTAAAATAGATTGAGTAATTAATTTTGGATCAATTTCTTCTTCAATTTTATTATTATCTGCATTATTTGTATTATTTAAATTAACAAATCTTGATTTTTTATTTCTAAATGAAACAAATCCTGAACTTGAAATTGAATTATTTGCTTGAAAAGATAAGTTATTATTTGTATTTTCTTGTTTTATTAAATTTTGTAATAAGTTATGTGGAGTATTCATTATAGTTTGATTTTTTTTTATTAAATAATGAGTATTTTTTTTATTTTCTTCTTCTATACTATTTAAAGCTCCTTTAAATACTGTTTTGTTTGTAAAATCTGATAAATCATTATCACTTTCTTCATTTTTCTTTATTTTATTAATCTCATTATTATTTTCTTTTTTCATATATGTTTTTTATTTTAGTTTATTTTTTTTTAAATTAAAATTTAATTTGTAAAATTCTTTTTTATTCTATTTTTAATATTATTTTTTTATTATTTTTAATTTTAATATTTAATTATTGAAAAAAATTCCTTTTTTTTTTGTTTTTTTTTGAATATTAAGATAAAAAATAGTCATATAAAATTATTTATAAAGCACTTGGAGAATGATGTTCAAATTTAAATTTTGTTTCAACCCATTTTGCAAGTTTCAAATCAATCATATTAGCATTCATTGCAACATTATCATAACAATCAATAAACTTTTCATAAGAACAAGTTTCAAAATCAACTAAATTAACTCTTTCAGGATCTAACATAAATTTAGTTAAAGAATTTAATAAAACAAGTTGATTATCTCTTAAGATTAAATTTTTAAATCTATCTAATTCCAAATTCTTTTTTAAAATATAAATTAAATCAGTTCTCTCTCTTAATAATTCCCTTCCTCCTATAAAAGAATTATATTTTGGATTTTCTTTATCATTTTTAAAATAAAATTTTAAAGCCTCACAACCAGATAATGTAAATCTATTACTTCTAACTTTTTCAAAATGTTCTTTTATATTTGGATTCTTTTTTAAATTATCAATAAAAATTTCTCTCTCATCATCATTATTACTACTAATTATACTAATATTATTATTAATATTATTATTATTACTATTATTATAATTTCCATGTAATGAATTTGTATTCATAAGATTATTATTTATACTACCACAATTATTATGTAATGAATTTGTATTCATTATATTATTATTATTTTTATTATTGTTATTATTTATATTATGAATTATATTTGTTTTTTCATCTTTGTTATTATTATAATTTAGAGGATTAGATATTAATCCAAAAGTATCATCTTTAACTAAATTGCCACTTGAATTTTTTATCATTGGTTTTTTAAGGAAATTATTAGTTTGATGTGGTGATATTTTTTTTTCTGTAAAATTTTGTATAAATCTACTTTCTCCTTTTTCAAAATAATCCTTTTCTTTTTTTGCATTTCTTAAAACAATAGAATCTCTTTTTTTTCTTTTTGATTGTTTATTAATAAAAAGATCATTAAATTGAAAATATTTTATAATATCATCAACATCAAATAATTTATTTATTAGCATTTCATAAAAAGAAGCTCTATCATTAAAATAATTTATCATAGAAGCAATTAAAGTCATTGCTCTAATTATTCCACCAAGTTCAGCAACCCAATTTTGAATTTTATAATATTTTCTATAAACATTAGTCTTAATATAATCTAATTTAAAATTTATATCTATTCTTGCTTTATTTACATCATCTATTTTATTATCGTAATTAATTATATCAATGTTTTTAATCTTATGTAATTCTTTTTTCCTAAATATTTCAAACATAAAACCTACATCAGTGTATATTTTTGTTAATCCTAATTTAACTTCAATTACTTTTGTGAAATCAACATTAAAGGTTAAATCAAATTTTCTAATAATATTACTTGAGAAATTTGAAAATTTCCTAAAATTAAAAGATTTATCAAAATAAAATATAGATAATGTAGAAAAAGGTAAAATGTTATATATTACTTCCTTTGATTTACAATTGTTTGAACATTTTTTAATTTTTAAATTAATATATGTATATTTTGAATACTTATTATTTCCTTTAATAAAATATTTATTATCTAAATTTTTCAAACAAATAAATTGAGATAAATCTAATTCTTTATATGAAAAATCTGTATTTTCATCAGATGCAATATCACTTTCTTCACAAATTCCTAATTCCATATTTTTTCTAGAAACAACATAATCATTAATATTTACCATTTCTAATTCCATTTCGATATAAGAAGTAGGATTAAAAAAACCATATTCTGGATGATATAAGGAAAAAAAAAAAGAAAATTGATTTTTTGATAAGTAAACTATATCATTTTCATTAGTTAATCTTTGGGCTTCAATTATTTTTGGGACAACTTTATAAACTAATTCTTGTCCAAAGTATAAAGATGAAAGGATAAAAAAACAATATACAATTATACATAAAAAACCTCCTAATAAAGTCTGATTTCTTGGCATATCATTTATTCTTAATAAAGGTTGTCTTCCAATAATATCTGCTTGAGATATAAGATAATTTGACATTTTTATTTTTTATTTATTAATTTATTTAAATTAGGAATAAAAAACAAAATTGATCAAAATTTATTTTTTTTATTATTCTTACTTCATTTCATCTTATAGATTAATTTAAACATAAATATCTTCAAAAATATTTTTAAAAACTGTTTATAAAATTTTAAATTAATAATATCAAAAAAATTAAAATATAAAACCTTAAATTATGAAATGTACAAATTTTATTCTAAATTTCGAAAACCAAAATTTTATATTTCAAAATAATAATTTTCAAATGTTAAATAGTTTAAAATCTTTCATTCCTTTAAATTATGGTATAATAAATCCACATATAAATTTCCAATATTTAAATTTATTATATCAAAATCTTTTTTTAAATCCTATTATCAAAGAAAATGAAAACAATTTTGAAAATTTTCAAAAAAATCAAATTGGAGAAATAGAACATAATAATAATATTCTCATAGGAAAAAAAAAGAAAAGAACAGTAAGAATAAATACAGAATGTCCACATAAATTTTCTCAACATTACGCAAAAGGAATGTGTTCTAATTGTTATCATTCAAAAGGCAGAAATAAAAAACCTTGGAATTGTCCTCATTTAAGTAAATCACATTATGCATTAGGAGTTTGTCAAAATTGTTATCAAATGGATTATATTAAAAAACAAGGTAATATTTGTAGTAAAAAATTGGTTTTTTCCAAGAATTGAAAATGGGAATTAAAAAAAAGAATAATAATTATTTAGTGTTTTAATTTGTGTAATTTTTATTTAGGTAATAAAAAATGATTATTGTTTAAATTTAATTGTTTAGGTATTTAATTTGTTATGGTTATGTATTTTTATGTTTAAATTTTAATTTTTAAAATTCATTTCTATAAAAATTAAAATAAAGATGAATTTTATTTATGTTATTTTTAAAAAAGTGAATTTGTATTTATAAACTAATGAGTAAATAGTTTTATTAATATTTTTATATTAATAAAAATTATAAATTTGATTTATTTTTGATAATCTAAAAAAAACAATTAACATCCTTCCTAAAATTAAAAAATATTAATATCATAATTTAAAAAAAAATAATTAAAAATTAAAACTTATATTAATTAATTTCCCTAAAATCATAAAATTAAATAAAAAAATTAAATAAAGTTTTAAATAAAAAAATTACGTACAACATATAAAAAATAAAATAACTTAAGACTCAGTTTTTCTTTTTTGTGCCTCAGCTTTTAAAGTCTTAGTTCCTTTAACAGGCATAGTTCCTCTTGTTTTTTCAATTTCTAATTCTTCAAAAGTTCCATTTTCAACAAAATCTTTAAAATTCTCCATCCAACTTTCATATCTTTTTTCTTCATCATATAACCAAGTATACATATTATATAATTCACTTAATTTAATTTTAGTTTCTCTTAAATCAGCATTTGGATTTTCTTTTAATAATTCATGTGCTCTTAAAATACAATCTTTCATTTCATCTAAATAAGGAATTCTTTTTTCAATATCCTCATCTTTAAATCCAGTAACATCAATTGTTGTTGGAACTTTACTTTTATCTTCTAAATATGCTTTTAATTCTTCTTGTTCTGTATTTGCTTCTTTTAATTTTAATGATAAGTATGTTTGAATTTCTTGAATTGTTTTACAATTTTTTAACTCTTCTGTTATCATTGGACCACCGTCACAACAATTTCCCATTTTTTTATAAGAATTATTTTTATTATGTTTTTTTATCATAATTATTATATTTTTTTATATTATATTTTATTTACTTTTTTTAATTTTTTTAAATTTAGTTTTTTTTTATTTTTTTTTTTTTGTTTATTAAGATTTTTTATTTTTTTTTTAATATTAAGAATTTTTTTTTATTCATTTAAATCTTTATATTTATTATTTAATTGAATTAAAAGTTGATTATATGCTTCATCAGTAAGTGATTCAATATAATTTTGTTTTTTCTTTATAAAAGGTATTTGATCAAACTCTTTCATTTGTTCTTCTTTTTCTTTAAAGAAATTTTCAATATTAAAAGTATTTGACATTTTATTAAATTCATTTTCAATTTTTTTTAAATTTTGTTTATCAGTAATTATTTTTTTCCATTCATTTTTTTGATTATTAATTTTATTTTTTCCTTTACTAAAAGTTCTAATATTAACAGTATTTTTATCATTATTAGTCCAACAATTAATTTTACTTTTAGCATTTTTAATATTTAATTTAGGAGGAGGAGATCTTTCTAAATCATGTAATTTTTTCCTTAATTCAATTTCAATTGGTTGATTTTTTCTGCTTTGTCTTTCTTCTTTAACTTCATTTTTATTATTATTATTATCTTTTTTATTTTTTTTATCACTTGTTTCATTTATATTAGAAATATTAATATTTGTTGTTGTATTATTTTTATTTGAATCTTTTATTAAACTTTGAGAATTTCCAAAATTTGACATTTGACTATCTAAATTTTTTTTAGATTCTTTTTCTTCTTTTGCAATTTTTTTCATTTCTCTTATAAATTCACGAAATGAACTTTTTTTTTCTTTTTTACCTTCTTTTAATTCTTTTTGTTTTGCTTCTTCAATTGCTTTTCTGGCATCATATTTTGGTTTTTTATTAACATTTCTATTATTTGGTATTTTTTTTTTAACTTGTTTTTTAGTAAATTTATTCGGATCTTGTTCATCAAAATTCTCATTAGCATTACCAAACATTTCTTCATAATTTATATTTTTTGAACCAATTGGTCTTTCATCATAATTATTATAAGGATTTTCATTTAAATTTTCATTTTGATTATTTTCAATATTTTCATTATTTAAATTTTCATTATTAATATTTTCATTATTTACATTTTCATTATTATTATTATTTAAATTATTATTATTAGTAACATTTTTTTTATTTCTAACAATTCTTTTTTTTGGTATTTCTTCACCTTCTTTTGGATAAGCATCTTCCATATTAAAACCAGTTAATTTCATTGGTTTTATTGGTCTTTCATCATAACTATTAAAATTATTATTTATCATATTATTATTTTCAATAATATCATTATTAAAAAAACCTTTTGATTTTGATTTAATATAATTATCTTTTGATTTTCTTACTTGATTATCAATATTATATTTTGGATTATTTACATATATTAAACTTAAATATTTTAGTAACCAAAAATTTTCTGTTTTTGCTTGATCAACCCAACTTTTATTTGATTTAAGACAATTATATTCATCAATAAAATTTAAATATAATCTATCTAATCTTTGTTTGAATTGTTCATTTAAATTATCATTTGTAGAATCTTTTGAATTTATTGCTGATTTTAAATTTGCTATTTCTACTAAAATATTTTGAATTGATGAACTTCTTAATATTAATCTTGTTCTGTATGCTAAAGCATATTTTAAAATTATTTTTTTTTTGTTTGTTATTAAATCTCTTATTGGTTTTAATCTATTTCTTATTCTATATGATAAATAAGTTGATTCTATTAAGTCAGCACAATAATTTTTATATGCTTTTATTATTTTGTCTGCATTACTTTTTTTTTTGTTTATATAGTTGAATCCACTTCTATGGAACAACATTTTAAAATTAATTATTTTATGAAAAAATTTTTATAAAATAAAATATAAATTTAATTATATAAAAATTTAAATTAATAAATAATTATATAAAATATTTATTTCTTATTTTTAAAAAAAACATTTTATTTCTGTTTATTTAACTATTTTTGTTTTAATTCTTAGATATAACTTTAATGATTTTACTTTGATATCACTAGTTAATTAATTTGAAAGAATTTTTTATTAATTAAAATTATTTATAAATCACTTTTTATATTTTCCATTAATTATACTGAAAATAAAATATTTTCAATTCAATTTAAAAAATATTATTATAAATATAATAATATTGAATTATAAAATATATATATAGGTTTTAAAAATTTAAAATCAAAATTAAATTATTTATAAATTTTCTCTAAATTTTTTGTCAGATCATCACATTCTTTATATAAAATATACTCTGATAATTGTTGTAAATCATCTGAAACAATTCTAATAAAATTTTCCACAATTTCTTGATCAAGTTTTTCAATATACATTATTAAATTAGGATTATAACAAATTTTATCCATCATTTTATTATATAAAAGAAAAAAAATATCACAAGCAGTAATAATGATATTTGGATAATCAAATTCAAAAGAAGATTTTACCCTACTATAAAATTTATAATAATGTGAATAAGTACCATTTGTAATTTTATAAAGAATAGAATTAAATTCTTCATAGTTAAAATTTGAATTATTTTTACTTTTTGAATCTGTTTGAAAAGCAAAATATTTATTAAAATCAGGAAAGAAATTTGAATCATTTTTATTTAAAGAATTATAAAATTCATACATTACTTTAAAATTTGAAGAAGATGGATTTTGTGAATTTGATTTTACTCTTTCTTTAATAAAATCATTTTGTAATAATGGAATTGCAGGATTATTTTCAAATATTTTCGATATAAAATTTTTTGTATTTTTAGAATATTTTAAATAATAATGATGTTCATTAAAAATTTTTAAAGCAATTAAAATTGTTTTTACTGAATTATTTAAATCTAATATTCTACCAATAGATAAGGCTAGTGAAAAAATATTTTCACATTTTAATCTATATTCTCCTTTATTAAATAATTCTTCAAAATTTGATAAATTATTTCCAAATAAAATTATTTCTTTATATAATTTTTTATTATTAATATCAAAATATCTTTTTAATTCTGTAATTTGTTCCTGTCTATTTTTGACTATATTACTTATTTTATTTTGCATTTCAATTTGCTTATTTAATTGGGCATCCATTATTTATTTTTTAAATCTTAAAATAAAAAAAATTTACATTATTAAATAATGAAAAACTTATTTATAAATATTTATATATTTTTTTATACTAATTTAGCATTTAATGTATTAATTCACAGAAAAATTGTTATCTTTTGTTCAATAAACATATTTATAAAAATGATAAAAATCAAAATTTTTCAACTAAGGTTCCTTATATATAAAAAATATATCTTTTTTATTTGAGGAAAAAATAGTTTCGAATTTTATTTGACATTTTTCACATAATAAATTTAATTTATCTTTTATTTCATTTATTTTTTCTTTTAGTTCTGTGTTTTCATTAAGAAGTCTTTTATTTTCATTTATTATCATTTGTATTTGGAAATTCTTTTTATTTCTATATTTTTTTGCACTTATTCTATTTTTTTCCTTTTTTAATTCTTCATTTTTCTTTTTGTTTTTTTCTTTTACACTTTTATTCTTTTTTTCCAAATATTTATTATCTTCTTTTTCTTTTATTTTTATTAATTTATCCTCATCAATAAATAAATCATCATGTGAAAAAAAAGATTGTTCCTCAAAATTCGATTCCATAAATATTTTATAGATAATTTTAATTGATTTTTATTTCTAATATAGTATAAATAAATAATAATTTAATCTTTCAATTAAAAAATTCTTATTTTTAAAATATTAATTATTTATAAAAAATGAAATTATGAATTATATTTTGTTGAAGAGGTATTAATTTCATCCATTGAATTAGTAAAAACTAAATTTTGTCTAAATTCATTAAGATTATATTTTAATTTTTCTAATTTTTGTTCATATGTTATTTTATTTTTTAAAAAATTATCCTTTCTTAAAAAAATTAACGTTTTCTTATTTTTATTTGCAAATATATTACCATTTCTCTTTTTTTTAGTATTCATAAACCAATGATATAAAACAGATTTTTTATTTTGTATTTTTATTTCTTCTTCATCATCATCTTTTTTTCTTGTTTTATACATTATAGTTTCATTACTTTCATTTTTATTAACTACATATTTTTTATCAAAAACAATTTCACTTAGTTCAAATAAATTATTATAAATATTTAAATCTTCCATATCAATTTGATATTCATTTGTATTTGAAATGTGATCTTTTTTCTTTTTTAATGTATTATAAAATTGTGAAAGAAAAAAAGAATCTTTTCTACTACCAAAATCTTTTCTTATATCATGAGTTATTTTTTTCTTTTTATTTTCCAATACTCTTCTAAATTTATATTGTTCAAAATATTTAATATTATCTTGTTCTACACGATCTAAATTATCATTTAAAATAAGTTCTGAAATCATTTTATTATCTATTATTAAATTTGTATTATTTTTATAATTTAATTCTTCATCTTTATTATATTTTTTTTTTAAAATAATTTCACCTTTTAAAAGTTCTTTACAAGTTTGGAATAATTCATTAATAGTATCATCTTCATTATATTCAAATAGTTTTATATCATTTAAATTCATTGTTTCTATACTTTGTCTTAATTTAATAATTGGGAATGTGACATCTTTTGAAAGTTTTTTTTCAATATATAATAAAAATAAAATTACAAATATCCAAAACATAAAACAATATAAAACTATACCTAGTAAACAATTAAATAAAATTTGTTTATAATCATTTGTATTTTTTATAACAGGTGCATAATTCACAAATAAATAAATGATAAAATAATTGTCAAACATATATTTAGGTTTAAAATAATATAATCCATTAAAAGATGGGGAAATATATTTAATAATTTCATGTAATTCATATCCACTTATATTAAATAATTTACTAATTTTTTTTTCTGAATAAAAGAAATTAGGAATAGTTTTATTTTGTAATAAATCTTTTATATGATCAATATCTACATTAATTAAACAGTCATAAATTGTATTTAATTTATCTTCATAAATTTGATTAAATAGTGAATAATATTCTTCATTTGATAAAACTCTTGTATATAATAATTTTTGAAAAATTAAAAAAAGAAAACATGTTGTTTTTGTTTTTAAATAATTATTTTCATCTACTGGAATAGCTAAAAATTGATTAGTATTAAAATAAAGGGAAATAAATAATTTATCTAAATAACCATATATTAAATTATTAATAATTATCATATTTATATTTGAAATATTTAAATTATCAATTAAAGAAATTTGAGCTTTATCATAATTAATAATTGGTTCATGTTTACTTAAATTTGAAAAAATTTCTTCTTGATAATTTACTAGAAATTCTTTTTTTTCTTTATCATAATATTTTTCTATTTTAGACATTAATGATGGAAAAAACATTTCCATATAAGAATATACATTTTTAATTACTAAATTAAAAAAATAGAAATTTTTTTTTTTATGATATTCAACTAAATTTTCATAAAAAGATTCATTAGAAACTTCAATTAAAATATTTTTTATTTTAGTTTTATTCATACTAAAAATAAATTGATATTGAGTATCAATTATTACAAATTCACTCATAAATTGAAGTCCATTTAATAAAACTGGTTTTATATTTTGAATTGTTGTTATTATTGGAAATAATTTTGCTAAATTATTTTTAATAAAGTTTTCTTTATCTTCTGTCATATTAGAATTTTGAAAATAATAAAAAAATAAATGATTTCCTTCAATTGAATTATCATAAGGATAAATAAAACTATCAATATAAGTTTTATTAAAAATTTGTTCAGTAATTAAAAATTTTTTACTTTGAAAATAATTAAAAATTTGATGTGTTAATAATTTAACTATTTCCTCATATAAAAGTAAATTTATGTTTTGAAAATATGTTATACTTACTATAGTTTCTTCTTTCATATCAAAAAAATATTGTTGTGTTAATCTTATAGATTGGTCTATTACTTCATAACTGTAACAAAATATTATTAAAACTAAAAAAATTGTAGATAATATACTTGTTGCTAATATTGTTACTTTTATTTGTTGACCTATTTCCATTTGAAGAAATTTTTCCTTAAAAGACATATTTTGAATATTACATTTATTTTATTAAATAAATTAAAATTTAATTTAAAAATCAAATTAAAGTTGAATTTTTTTAAATATATTTAATTTATATTATAAAATATATTTTTCTTTAATATTTTTTTAATTTAATATTTATTCATTAATCTAATTCCATTTAATATTTTATATAAATCAAAAATTTTAAGAATTAAAAATTAAGTAAGGACATCCACTAATTAATTCTAATCTCTCATCTTTGTTTGGTTGATTTAACATTAATTTAATTCCATTAATACAATCATTTTTATAAATAGTTAATGCTAATTTTGAACAAGCATCATAACTTATTCTATTATCAATCAAATTTAAATTAATTAAAGTTTTATTATAAATAAATGTTTTACAAAAGTTTTCAATTGTTTTATCACTCATATTACTTGTTTTAATTTCTAAATTAATTAAATGTTTATTAAAACTTAAATATTTTCCTAAATTTTTAAAAGCATTATCATTAATATTATTATCACCAATGCAAAGAGATAATAAAGTATTATTAACTCTTAATGAAGATAAAATTTTATCTAAACCATAATTAGAAAAATTATTTCCCATTATACTTAAAGAAGTTAAACTTTTATTATTTCTTAACATAAAATCGATTGCATCTGAACAATAATCATTTAATTCAGTAAAATTAACCATTAAAATTTTTAATGAATTATTATCATATGTTAAAGTTTCACATAAAGAATTCATTCCAGCATCTTTTATTTTATTACTAGCTAAATTTAATTCAGTTATTGTTTTATTTTTTTTTAACATTTCTGAAATTTTTTGAGCACCAATTGGACCAAATTTATTACTTTGTAATAATAATCTTTTTAAAGGTGCAGATGAGTCATTTATATATTTACAAATATTATTAATTTGTTCATCATTAATTGAATTAGATTGTAAAATCAATTGAGTTAAATTTGGTAAATTTAATATATTTTTAATTAAAGATATATTTATTTCATTATGTGCTAAATCAAAAACTTTTAAATTAGCATTTTTACATTTAAATTTAAAATCATCTTTTAAATTAGTTTTAAATCTTATTTTCTTAAATAATTTATTATCTTCTGAACCATGAAATAATTGTATAATTCCTTGTTCTGATAATTCATTATCACCAATTCTAATATTTTCACACCAAGAAAATAATTTATAAAAATCTTCTTCAATTTCAGTAATATTATTAGAAGAAACATTTAATTTTAAAAAATTAACTTTATTTTTTAATTCTTTAGAAATATACATAATACCTTTATTAGATATTTTATTATTAGAAATATTTAATTCAATTAAAGATTCATTTTTACTAATTCCTTTTGCTAAATATTCACATCCTTCATCACCAATTGAATTACTATTTAAATTTAAATATTGAAGTCCAGTTGATTCTTCAAGTGCTTTTCCAATATAATAAGTTGCTTGATGATCAATTTTATTTCTTTCTAAACTTATTTTTTTCATTGATGCTTTTGTTAAAACTATTTCTGATAAAGCCTTTATTCCTTTTAATCCAATTTTATTCTCTCCTAAATAAATTTCTGAAATGTTTATATTATTAAATAAACTTTTTGATATTATTTGAGTTGAATCGTCATCTAAATTTATTTGATGAAGTATTATTTTTTCTATGTTTTTATTGTGTTCAAAACCTTTTGCTAAATATGATAATGATTCTGATGTTGATTTTGAATTGTTGGTAAAAACAAATGTTTTTATATTTTTATTATTTGATATTATATTTGCTAAATATTGAATATTTTCTGATAATAAATCAACTGAAGTAAAATTAATTACTTTTAAATTATTTAATGATGAACAATTTTCTAAAAATTTTTTTTGATAATCTGAACCAATTTTAACTGAAATTATTAAATGTTGATTTGTTGTATGTTTTTTTAAAAATTCTGAAAAAGAAATTAAACCTTGATCTGAATAATTATTAGCTGAAAAATCTAATTTTGTAAATTTATCATTTGGAGTGTTTTTTAATATTGTACAAAAAGTAGAAATTCCTTCATTTCCAATTGAATTATGAGATAATATTAATTTTTTTAAAGTAGTATTATTTAATAAACTCTTAGCAAGTGATATTATTCCCTTATCTAAAATACTATTATTTGATAAATCTAATTTTCTTAATGATTGATTTTTTTCAAAACATTTTGATAAAATTGAACAATCTTCATCACCAATGTAATTACTTCCTAAAAATAATTTTTCTAAAGTACATTCTGAATCACTTAATAAATTTGTTAATTTGATAATTCCTTTTTTTGATAAATTATTACCTGTAAGTGATAAATATAATATTGGTAAATTATTCACTTGATTTAAATTACTATATGGTAAATATAAATAGTTAATTTTACTAGAATCAATATTAAAACTTTTTTTATAAAAATCATCTACTGTTAAATAAAATGTTGATGATGGATGATTTGTAATATATTCATTTAATAAATTATAATTTTCTTCATTATCAATATATAAATTTCTAAAATCAACCGATGAAAATTTACTATCTTTATTTTTTAATAAACCTTCTAATATTTTTTTAGTAACTAAACGACTTAATTCTTTATCTGGATATTTGATTTGAATTTGTAATGAAGAAATTTTGTCATTTAATCTTCCAAGAATATCACAAAATATATCTAATAAATTCATATCTAAATATTTAATATAAAAATAAACTGAATTAAATTGTTTTTTTAATGATATTTTTCTTATTAACCTTTCAAAAGATTTATCATCTGTTAAAGTTTCAGATAAACGTAATTTTATTGTAGTTAACTTTGTTGTTTGAGTAATTAATTGAGTTATATTTTTTACATCTTCATCATTTATATCAAATTTTAAAAGGTTCAATGAAAATTGTTTTTCATATGAATCAATTTCTTCTTGCATTATTCCTTTAAAAAATTTTTGGGCATTAATTAAATCTTTATTTGACATTTTTTATAATGTTTAATTTAAATTTTAAATTTTATATTGTTTTTTTAAATTTTTAAATAATTATTTATTTTTAATATTAATTTATTTATTTAATTTTTTTTTAACAAAAACAAAATAATACAAACTAATAAAATAAGACTTGTTCCAGTATAAATATTTTTGTAATGTTTTATTAAATCATTTTTATTATTACTATGAAAAACATTATTATTTAATATATTATCCTTTAAAATAGGTAAATTAACAATACTTTCACTTCCTTTAAAATTAACATTACCAATTAACCACAATAATTTACTATTTTTTATTTGAACTTTTCTAATTTCCTTTTCATTCTTTTCCAAAAAATTCTGTGTTCTGAAAATAATATCATCAAAATCAATTAATTCAACTTTAAATTGACTTAAAGAAGGTAAAATAATTTCATTATTTAATTCAATTCCTTCTTTAATAATATTATCAAGTTTATCAATAATAATAAAAGAAACCATAATAAAAACAACACAAGGTTCATGAAAAAAAATATAATCCATAATTCTTTGAATTATTTTAAATTTACTAATATCATGACAAAATGAAGTAATAACCCAAGAAAGACACATACATAAAGGAACATTATCTTCTAAAAAATATTTACCAATATTAGGATTAATTAAATAAATAAAATCACTTAAAACATTAACAGTATTTTGAAATATATCACCATTACTTTGAATTGATGTAATATAATCTTTTAAATAAACTTCTAAATAATATTGAAAAATTTCGATTGATTTATTTGTTTGTTTTTTATATAATAAAAAAAAATAAACAGCAACATCTAAAACGCCTTGATAATAACTATAATTTTTACTATCTTTTAAAAAAATTTTCATTTTATTTTCTAATAATTCTAAATTTAAATTAAAAATTTGATTATCTTTTTTATGTTTTATAAATTGATTATAAATACAACGTGGAATATCTTTTTGTAATGTCAACATTTCATTTTCATTATTATGCTCAAATTCTGAATCATCTAAATTATCTTTATTTAATAAAGTAAATGGATTATTTTGATATATATTAAATCTTTTTGCCATATTTGCTAATCGAAGAAATGATTGTCTTTGAATTTCTAAAGAATTTATTCCTCCTTTTTGTTCTGATAATTTTTGAAGTTTCTTAAATGTTTCTATTGATAAATTATCAATACTTTGTTCTTTTATTTCTTTTAATAAATCTTTTGTTGTTATTTTTTTTTCCATTTAATATATTATTTTTTTATTTAAATAATTAACTATGTTTGTTTATTTTTTAGTTATTTAAAAAAATAAAAATATATTGAAAGGAAAAAAAATATGTCAATTTCAGAAATAAAATTTACAATAAAAGAATATAATCCTTTAACATTTAATTTTACTAATTGTTATTTTCAAATTTATTCAGATGATACAAAGTTTGAAAAATGTATTTATTATCCTCAAAATAATTCAGTAATAGATAAAACAGAATTAAAAATTAATTTAAAATATTTCGTTAAAGCAATGACAGAAGGAGAAATTTTTGGAATAGCTTCATTTATTATTCCAAGGAAAATTTTTGATAAAAAATTAAAAAGTTATAATTTAAATAATATTGAACTTACTTTATCTGAAGCAATATTAAATAAATATTTTCAAATTCCTATTATACAAAAACCAGAATTTAAGATTTCAATATCTTTAAAAATCAATATAAATTATGTTTCAAAGAAATTAAATTTTGAAAAAAAAATTTTTAAGAAAAAATATCCAATTCAAAATTATAAAACAAATAGTGCATTAAAATTAAGAATTAATAATAAATCAAATAACTCCTCTCTTATAAATAAATCAAATAGTTCATTGAAATTAAATAAATCAAATAATTCAGTGAATCATCATTCTTTTACAAAATTTTGTTATTTTTCAAATTATAAAAAAAAAATCCCTTTAACTCAAAGACAAACTAAATCAAATTGTTTAAATTATTCTGATACTCAAAGTGATATTTCTGTTATTGATAGTATATTAATTGATAATGATGAATTAAATGATGTAAATTATATAGAATTAAAAACAAAATTAAATTTTGAAAAAGATGATTATCCTTCTGATAAAGAAATTAAAGAAAGAATTAAAATTCTTTCTGAAAATTTATTTAATTCAATTAAAGAAAAAAATCTTATTTTAAAAAATTATATTAATAATAATATTAAATTAGGAAAATCTTATGAAAATTATTATAAAAAATTAAATGATATTATAAAAAAGAAAAATAAACTAAATTTAATAAAAAAAAATAATACTTTTAAAAGCGACAATATAAATTTAATTGATGATTATAAAAATCTTTATAAAAAGAATATAGAAAAAAAGAAAAAAGAATTCGAAATAATTGATAAAATATTTAAAGATAATATATCATATTCTTTTCAAAATGAAAGAATAAAAAATTTATTATTAAAAACTATAAAATCTAATTTAGATTTATCAATAGATTTAACAGAACTTTTCAGTGATGAAGGAATTATAATATTTCGTGAAATTTGCCAAAAATATGGTTTAATATCAGGAAAACCAGATTATTAAACATAGAATTGATAAATATTAAACAAACAAATTCTCAATTATAAATCTTTATAACATTAAAATAAATTAAACAAATATATAATATTAAATTAATATATAAATAAAATAATCTTAAATAAGTGATATTAATAAAATAAATTTTGAACCCAAGAGAAAAAATTATTAAATTTTAATTTTAAAAATGTCTTCAACACAAACAGATGAAAAATTACAAATAGTAGCATTTTCAACAAACAATAAAACACAAACTCCAAATACAATAATAAAAATATTTTTATCAAAATATACTCATACAATAATAAAAGAAAGTAAACATGTAATATCATTTTCAACAATATTACCAAATTCAGATGAACAAAAAAAAATAATGGTTTGTTCAGTTTTAAAATTAGAAAAAGAATATACTGGAGTAAAAGATGTTAATTGTTATATTATGTTTGTTAATATTGAAGAAAAAGAATCTATTGAAAGACTTTATGATATAATTGCTTATTTTATTAAATATTGTGATGATTCTAAAAAAATATTTTTAATTGGATTTTTTAAAAATAGTAATAATATTAAGTTAACAATGGAAGAATTAAGTGGAATATTAGAAGATAATCATTTACAATATGAATATAAACAAATTAATTTAGACAAAAAATACGAAGTTGAAAAAATATTTTTAGAAATCTTAGATTATAGTACTAAACATCCTATTAAAGGATTTGTAAAAAGCACAAATGATGCTAAATCTTGTTTTATTTTTTAAATTAAAACTAATAAAATTAACAATTTTCCCTTCTTTTACATTATTTATAAACTATGAAAATAAAAAGAATAAAAACAAATTATTTAATCAATTAAAATTATTTCTCCAAAAAAAAAAAAAAATTATATATATAAAAAAAATTTTAATAAATAAAATAAAACAATATTTACAAAAAAAAAAAATACTCAAAAAAAAAAAAAAAAAAAAACTAAACTAAAAAAAAAAAGAAATAAAAAAAACCCTTAATCCAAATTCCTCAAATAATCTTCAATATAATTAATAATTTCCAAAAAACTAGGTCTTTTCTGAGGTTCATAATCCCAACAAAACTTAATTAATTCCTTAATTTCAACAGGAACATCTTTTGAAATTAAAGGTCTATAATTTTTATCTTTCTTAACCATATTAGCAACATCTTTAGCAGCAATTCCTTTATAAGGTGGTTCCCTACTCCACAATTCAGAAAGTATAATACCAAAAGAATAAACATCTGCTTTTTCAGTATAATTTTCTTTTAAAATAACTTCAGGTGCCATCCATTGAAAAGTCCCTCTCATTCTAGTCATATGAATATTTTTTAATCTAGCCCAACCAAAATCAGCAATTTTAATATTATAATTTGAATTTAATAATATATTTAATGATTTTAAATCTCTATGAAGAATTGGTGGATTAAATGAATGTAAATAATTTATTCCTTTTGCAATTTCTAATGCAAAATTTAATCTTTCTAGATCATTTAATTCATTATTTTTTTCTCCATGTAAAAATTCAAATAAATTACCATTTTCACAATATTCTGTTACTAAAAAATGTTTTGGTCCTGAGATACATCCTCCAATATATAATAAAATATTTGGATGACGTAAACTTTTTAATAAATTAAATTCTTCTATAAATGGAATTACTTGTTCTTCTAAATTTTCGTAGGATTCTTTTAAAAATTTTACTGCTACTAATGTTTTTCTCCAATATGCTTTTCTTACTTCTCCAAATGTTCCTGTTCCTAAATAATCATTTTCTGGAAATGTTAATTCTTTTAATTTTATTTCTTCGTTTAATAAATTTTCTATTTTTAAATTTGAATTTGGTTTTGAATTTGAGCTTTGATTTGAATTTGTTATAGTATTTGATGGAGATTTTTTTATTTGGTTATTGTTTTTTTCATTGTTTTTTTTCTCTCTTTCTGATTTTATTTTTGTTTTTTCTTCTATTTCTTTTGTTAATATATTTACTTTTTGTTCTTTTGTATTTATTTCTTTTTCTAATTTTTCTTTTTCAATTATATTATCTTGAAGTGTTAATTTTAATAAATTTTTATTAGTATATTCATTTGGATTGAATTTTTTATTTAAAACTATTTTTTTATTATCATCAAAAATTATATTTTCACCTTGTATTAAAATGCATGTGTGATAAGCACCACATGAAACTTGTAATATTTTATTATTATTAAAATTATTAATTTTAAAAGGTGTGTCAATTATATTTTTTTTATAATTTAAACATTGACCATATTTATTATTTCCCCATGAATAAAGTGAATTATTCTCACTTAATGCATATACAAAATTATATCCAACTGAAATATTCATTATTTTATCATTTAAATTTACTTTTTCAAATAATTTCGTTTTTTCTTCTTTTCCTATTCCAAGTTGTCCAAATTCATTATTTCCAGAAGAATAAACTTTACCATCACTAGTAAGTAATACTAAAAAATTTTCTCCAAGTTTAATATTTTTAATATAATTATAATCTTTATTATTATTTAAATCAATATTAATATTTTCAATATCATTATTATTATTAATAATTAAAGCATCGTCACTTAAATTATTAATTAATTTAAATAAATTATATCTTTGAATTCCTTCAAATTCAAAATTTTCACAATTACCCCAAATTAAAATATCAGTGTTTCCATAAATACAACAAGAATGATTTACCCCACAATTAATTTTTTTTATTTTTTTATCAAAATAATTTAATTCAATTTTAGTAAAAATATAAGATTCATTTGGTTCATTTTCATTATTATTATTAAAATAACCTAAAGAACCATTTTTAGTAAAACCACAAGAATATAAATTATTTTTATTTGTTAATATCATTGAATGTTGTGCTCCTGCTGAAAAATCAATTATATCTTCATTAATATTTTTTCTATATATTTCTTTTAAATAAATTGAATTATCTTGCTCAATTAAAATACCAAATTTATCTATTAAAGTAGGATAATTTAAATTTTCTAAATGTCCTATTCCACATTGACCAAAAATATTTAATCCCCAAGAATAAAAATTATTCTCTTTTGTTAAAGCTAAAATGTGTTCTCCTCCTAAAGAAATTTTTATAAATTTTATTGGAAGTAATTTTGGAATATAAATTATATTTTTATTATTAATATTATTATTATTATTATTAAAAGTGTTTTTATTATTATTATTACAACATTGTCCAAAAGTATTTTTTCCTATAATATAAGTAGAATAATCTTTTGTTATAAATGATGAATTATTCTCACCTGTTATAATTTTTATTATTTCATTATTTGGACTTTGAAATTTTATATTATGAGGTTCTGGGGTATATTGGCAATTTTCAATTCCTGTTTGACCATTTTTTGAAAAACCCCATGAATATATTTTTATATTATTTTGTTTTAGTTTTATTGGAATTGGTTTTTTCTTTTCATATATTTTATCTGTCATTTTAAATTTAAAAATTGAAAATCTATTTAAAATAAAAATTATATTGACAAAATAATATATATTGTTTAATGTTTTTATATTAATTCTATTATTTTTTTTAGAAAAAATTCAAATTTAATTTAACAAAAATATTTTTTTTATTCATATGTTAAAGTATATTGATTATTATCATCTATTTTTTTGATAATTTTTTTCTTTTTTTTATGAAAAAAAAAGTCATCAGGAACTTTTTTAAATGGTTTTATATTTAATCTAATTGATTTTGATAAAACTTTTTCAATTCTATTTTGTAAATCTAATTTTTGTTTATCTTTGGAAAAGTTAATTGCTTCAATTCTTTTTTGTCTTTTAATTCTTTTTTGAATATCTAAATAATCCTTTTTATTTTTAATTAAATTTTCATTTTCCATTTTAATTAATTTATTAACTAATCTTTCAATATCATTTAAATAAGTAAGAATTGTAATTTTTTCATTAAATCTTCTTTTAACTTTTATTGGGAAAATTTTATAAATTTCCAAATAAATATCCATGATTTTTTGTTTAACATTTGAAATATCATTTTTTTTATTTCTTTGAGGAATATTTTTAATAAAATCTTTTAAATAATTATTTCTAGTTTTAACATCTTCTAATTTAAAATAATTTTTCTCTAATTCACTTTTATAGAATTTATCTAATTCTGAATCTTGTAATAATAATTTCATTTTTTCTTTATATTCTTTCCTAACCTCATTTAATAATTGTTCATTTTTATTATATTCAATAAGAGATAATTGGATTTTTGATTCAATTTGTGATAATTTTAATATGAAATTTTCTGGAGAAGTAAATATTATTCTCGGAGGAATTTTAATTAATTTCCTTCCAAAAATTAATATTTCAATTTCATCAATTGTTAAATTTTCATTTATATTTTCATTATGATGGCTTAAAATATTACTATTCACTTTTTTTTCAAATAAATCATAATCTGATAAAATTTTTAAAGTCTCTTTATCAAACAAAATATCATCTTGATCTTCTAAAGGAAATTTATCAAATTCATTTGTCCTATTTTTTACACATAACAAAAAAAATTTATTATTGAAACTTTTTTCAAATCTCCTTTCAATTTTGGCAAATTTAAATCTTAATAAAAAAGTTTCTTGAAAAGATATATTTCTATTTTCAATTAATTTATCATTATATTCTTTTTCTTCCTTAATTTTTAATTTTAAATATTCATTATACTTTTCATCTTCATTTATAAAGGATTTAAGTAATTTAATCATTTCTTTTAATCTGACTATTTCAATATCTATTAATTCTTTTTTATATTCAATTCCTTCATTAAATAATTTTACTTCTTTTTGTTGATAATTTTTAATATATTTTGAAAAAATTATTTCTTTGCATTTATGATAAAATTCTGAATTTGATTCTGCTCTCATTCTTCTTCTATAAGTTTTATATTTTGATTTTGAATTTTTGACAAAATCATAATATGGATTATAAAAATTATTTTCAGTCAATTGAAATAATTTATTTTTTTGAAATGATATTGATTTATTTTCTTTTTTCAAATGTGAACTTTTTCTATAATTTGATATTGTTATTAATGAATTCTGATTTTTAACATGAAAAAATGGAGAATGCATATTTGAATTTGTATTTATTACATCTGATTTATCTGGATTAGTATTATCTGATTTTAATAATGAATTATATTCTAAAAAATATGTATTTCTATTTCTATTTGTGTTAAGTGTAAAGTTATATTTTTTACTATTTTTATTTAAAGATGAAAGAATTGAATTTTTATAAAAATGTGATAATTCTAAACTTTTTTTTCTAAAGTTTTTTTGTTTTATGAATAAGGTATAATTTTTAATCATTTTAGATGTGTTATCCATTTCCGAAGAAATATTTGTTTTTTCTCTTGAAAATGAATAATATGTAGGATTATATGAAAACATTTTGAAATAATCTAATTTTTTTTATAAAAAATAATCTTTATTATATGATATAAATAAATTCAATTAAACAAATAATATTTATGATTTATTTAAAAAATATTTTTTTTATTTATTATTTAATTCATTTTCCAAAATACAATAAGATTCAATTACAGGAAATTCTGCTTCTAAAGATTCATTTATTATATTATTATTATCTTTAATATTTTTTAAATTTGTATTATCATTAATAGATTGTAAATTTTCTACTATTCTATTTAAAGTTTGTTCTTTATAATTTTGTTCATCTTCTTTTATATTTATTGCACTTTCATTATTAAAATTAACATTATCAATATTATTATTTATATTTGTTAATTTTTCATATTTTCTTTTTATTTCTTCATATTTATCATTTGTTTCACTGTTTAAAGGATAATTAATATTATCATTTATATTAAAATTAGAATTTTTATCTCTTTTAATCTTTGTTGGTGTTTTTGGTTTTGATGATGATTTTGCTATTATATAAATTTTTTTTTTATTATCTAAATTTTCCTCAACTAAATTCATTAAAGAATTTTTTATATTCTTATTATTATTTATTAACATATTCTGACTTTTATTTTCTAATTGTTTTACATATAATTTTTTATTATTATTATTATTATTACTTTCATTTATTTTTTTAGAATTAATATTATATGAATTTATTGGAGTACTAAAATTACTAAAATTTGTATTTGTTGATAATTTACTAATTTTTCCTTGTAATATTTTATTATTCATTGATAATAAATTTATTTTATTATCTTTATTTTCAATTTCTTTTTTTAAATTTTTAATTTGATTTTGTAGAGCATAAACTTCGGTAATATTATTTTCACTTCTATTATTATTTTGTTTTAATTTCATAATTTCTTTTTTATAAGAATAAATGTCACTTGTTAATTTTGCTGTATATTCTACACTTTCTTCTATTATTTTATTTTTTTCATTTAATTTTTTACTAATTTCATCAGATTGATTATTTAATTGAGTAACTTCTGTTTCTTGTTTAATTATTACTTCTTCCAAATCTTTTTTTTCTAATTCTAAATTAGAAATGTTTTTCTTTAATTTCTTTATTATTTCTTCATATTTTTTTGAGTTATCATTTATACCTAAATTTCCATTTTTTTTTAATTGATTATTTTCTTTTAATAATTGAGATATTTTATTGTTATTAAATTCTTTTTCTTCTGTTAAATTACTTATTGTATTATTTAATAATTCTAATTCTGTTTTTAAATCAGATATTTCTTGTTTATAATCTGAAATTTTTGAATTAATTTCTTTTTCTTTTTTAAAAGATTCTTCTTTCATTTTTAATATTATTTCATTTTGTTTTTTTATTTTTTCTTCTATATCATTACTTTGATTTCCTTTTTCATCATTATAATTTTTTTCATTTATTTCATCCATAATATTTTATAAAAGTTAAAAAATTAATAAAATTTTTTTATATTTATACTTTCTTTAAATTAATTTACATTTAAATGCAAAATGCGAATAACCTAGTAAATAACGAATTATCAGAAGATGAAGATTTAATTATGGAAAATGATATTGAAAATAACAATAAAAGTACTCCAAAAATATATAGATGTAAACATTGCTCAAAAATTTTATTAAATTATTTAGATATAGAAAATCATAATTTTGAAATTTTCAGTTTTTGTTCTTATTGTAATCAAAAATGGAAAAATAATTTTAATTCATTTGATAGTTATTTATATGCTTTAGATTCAGCTAAATGTTGGAAATGTAAAAAAGAAACTAGAAGAGAAAAAGATAAATATTATTATTGTTATGATTGTAAAAATTTTTTTTGTGTTTCATGTAAAAGAAAACATAATAAAGAAGAAGAACATAAACATTTTTCAAATATTGAACAATTTGATTCAACTTGTGATAAACATTTCTATTCTTATATTGGATATTGTGAAAAACTTAATATTAATATTTGTCCTGAATGTGAAATGGAAAATGATAATAATTATCAAGTAGAAAGTTTATCTAAATTATTTATGAATAAAGAAATGAGTGAAAATTACCAAAAAATATTGAATGAATATAAAAATTTTTTAAAAGATTTACAAAATTTGAAAAGTGATATAATTAATAAACTTAATAAAATAATTGAGGATTTGAATAAAAAAGTTAGTAATATTATAAAGTCTTTTGAGATTTTTAATCAAAATACGGATAATATCATAAAAATAAATGAATTTATATTAAAATTTTCTAATTTTGCTGCTATTAAACAAGATATGTGCTTTCAACAATTAAAAACTTTAAAAAATTTTTTCAATTTTTCTCTTATTGATAATATTAAAGAAAATATTAAAAAAATTAGAGAGCAAAATGATTTAATTACAAAAAGTGATGAATTTTTAAATTTTATTCAAAATAAGGATAATTATTGGTTCAAATCTAGTGAAAATATTCAAGATATAAAAAAAGAGTTTCAGGAAATATAATTAAAATATAAATATGATATTTACTATCTTAAAAAAATTTTAAAATAGTTATAATATTAATATTTTTATATTCTTTATCTATTTTTAGGATAATAGGAATCTACAATATAAATCCTAATAAATATAATTAAATAATTATTTTAAATAAATGTTATATAAAATAATAATAAATATGAGTTAATATGATAATTTTTTTCTTTTCAAACATATAAAAAAATAAAAACATTTTTATTATTTAAAATTTTTATTTTAATTTTATTTAATTTTAAAAATATATAAAATATATACCTAATTAAGGAATAATTTTGTAAAATCTGAATAAATTTTAATAGTATAAATAATCTCATTTTTTATAGCCAAGAGCAAAGTTTATTAAACTTAATTAAGGAATTTGTTTAACTAATTTAAATAATTCTTAAAAAAATATAACAAAAGAATTCTTTCACAATGTTAAAAATAAAAAATAAGAAAATAGGAAGGAACATAAGAACCAAAAATATATGCTAATAAAAACATTAATTAAAAATAATAAAATAAAAATATCCTAAAACTTCAAAAAAAAAAAAAAAATCAATAAATAAAAAATCATCAAAATTTATTATATCCTCAAAAAAAAAATCTTAATTTACAAATTAATAAAAAACCAAAATAACCTTTAAAAAAAATATAAAAATATAAATCTGAGAATATAAAAACGACAAAAAAAAAAACAAATAAAAATAAAAAACAAAATGAAATCATACATAATTTTTTTCCTTATCACCCTAACACTTTCCTTAAAAACTAAATTCCATGGAATGCATGGAATGAATAGAGGATCTCCTGGAAATGGTCCTCACGGTTCTCATGGTCATGGCCCTCATGGTCCACAAGGTGTTCCAGGTTCCCATGGTCCAGGACCTCATGGTCCCGGTCCTCATGGTCATGGACCTCATGGTCATGGTCCTCATGGTCCATTTGGTCCTCCTGGTCCTTTTGAACCAAATCCTGCTCCTGAAGAAATAATGAATGACCCATTTGATGAAGATGTTTTAGATTCTTTCGTTACTGAAGAATTCCCAGAATATGTTCATTATGATAATAATGAAGAAATATTCGATTTCCCAAAAAATATTCCTGAAGAAGTTATCCAAGATAAATTTGAAGATTTTTATGATTTGAAAGATATACCTGAATATGTTGTTAATGAATTTTATAGTTTAGTAAATGAAGAAATAGGTTGGAATGAATTTTTACATAATGTTGAAGAATATTTTGATGAATTACCAGAAGAGAAAAAAAAAGAATATTTTGATATTGTTCAATTTGATAATCAAAAACCTTATCAACAACAATCTGAAGTTATAGAACAAAATTATTATATTGAACAACCTGATTATATGGAACAGCCTTATGATGAGTATGCTTATCCTAAAATGGATGATCAACTTTATTAATAAAGAAAATAGAGGACCTGGAGAAATGCTATAATATTATAAAGATATGGTCCTGGATGATTTTAATAAAGGTAATTTTTCTTTTATTTTATTAAAAACTTTGTTTTTTTTTAAAATTTTTTTTTTTTAAAATCGTTATTTTTTGAGTTTTTTGTTATTTTTATGAGTGAGTTGTTAATATTTATTTATTATAGAAATAAATTATATTTTTTATTTTTTTATCATGTTTTTTTATTGATTTAATTGAAAAAAATAAATAAAACAAAAATACTATTTAAATAAAACTTAATTCAATTAAATAAAAGAAAATAATTTTTATATTTTTATTTTGAAAATATTTAAATATTTATTATTCAATTTAATAAACTTTATTTATTTATATGTTAGAGTAACATAATTTTCAAAATTATTAGTTTGTGTAAAAACACAAAAAGTATATTCTTTAAAATTTTTAAACATGTAAAATTAGATTCATTTTCAAATTGATTAGTAAAATCTAATTTAATTTC
>JAJMZS010003253.1:0-27946 GCA_023807205.1 Isotricha prostoma
TTTAAACCTAACATTTTATATGCTAAAATTCTAACATCTTCATTATCTTTTAATTCTCCTGATAATATTGTAATTAATATATAGTTTTTTTCTGAACAATTTAATATAATATCTCCTGCTGAATCTAATGAATAAAACAATTCTCTTTCTCCTCTACATTCTATTTCGTAATTTCTTAATTTTTTAATTTGAATATTTGTTTCTTCAAAATTATCATTACAACAAAATAATCTTATTTTATCATTTTCATTTAATCCTATATTAATAAAAACTTCTGTTAAAATATTTTGTACAAAATCATCTATATAATTTTTCATATATTTTGAACTGTCCATTAAAACTAATATTTCATATTTTTTTTTATTCCTTTTATTTTTACTTTCAAATTGAATTATTTTTTGTAATTGTTCTCTACATTTATTTTTTCTTTCCTGAATAAATATTTTTAATTGTTCTCCTTTTATATTATCAATATTTTTTTCATTTTTTATTTCATTTAAAACTGTACTTACATACCTTTTTCTATTTTTATTTCCTTTTGTATTTTTTTCTAAATTTTCAACATATTTTATCTAATTATCAATTTTATTATTAGATTCTTTAGTATTTAAAACTCTATTTTCAACAACTTGATTAATAATATTTTCAAATACTTGATCATAAACTTTATGAAGATTATTTTGAGTAACTTCACCTTTATTAATTAAATCAATACTTTTAGATTGAGAAGAACATAAAGTAACAATATCATTTAAATTATCATAAACATTATCAACAAAAACTGTATGTTTTCCTGCAGTTAATTTTAAATTTTTAAAAGTTTTTCCTTTTGGTTCAATTCTTAAATTTTCTTTTATACTATAAATTTCCCATTCAGAAAGTGAATTAGGGAATAATGAAGCAATCAAATTGGCAAAATCATTAACTTCATTGTCATTTAATTGTTGATTTTGATTATAATTAGGAGAAAAAGTAGTTAAATTTTTTTCATTAGAATTTTCTAAACTATTAAATTGCAATAAAGAACAAAGTGCTAAAGTATCAGGATTTGCATAAGTACTTGACTTAAAAAGAATTGCTTTTGAATTAATATTATTATAAAGTCCATTTAATTTTCTAAAAAGTGATTCTGCATTATTTTGAGTTTCTCTTTGATCTTCAATTATACCATCTGATAAAGTTAATAAATTAATATTTGAATATGTTGTTAATTTTTCTAATATTTCTTCTAATTTAGAAGGTACATTTTGCATACTTGTTCCTCCGCTTCCAGTAATTGTTGAATATAAAAAATCATTTTTTGTCATTTCATAATAATGAACATAACTTTCAAAACCAATAAAATAAAATTTTTTATTTTCAGGATATTTTAATAAATCAAATACTTTTGGCATTACTTTTCTTATTATATCATTTGCATAATTTCCCATTGATCCTGATATATCTAAAATTAAGATAAATTCACTTTTGTTTAATTGTTCTTTCATTGTTTTTGGAATTTGGAGTTTTATTACTGTTTCATCTACTGCTTTACTTGGATAAAATAATCCTTTTGTTTCAAAGATTTCTTCTTTTTTGTCAATTGTAAGTATTTCATTTTCATTTTCTTTTTCTATTTCTATTTCTATTTCTTCTTTTTTGTCATTTGTAAGTATTTCATTTTGTTTTATTTCATTTTCATTTTCTATTAATATTGGTTCATCTTCATCTTTATTTTGTATCAGTTGACTTGTTTTTGTTCCATTTTTTTTTAAATTTTCTTTTTATCAACTAAATATTATTTTTAATTATTGAAATAGGTTAATTTTATATTCCTATTTTTAATTTTTTTTTATGGTCTTTTTTATTGTCAATTTTTTATGGTTTGTTATTAATTTAATAAAAAAATAAATTTAAAAATAAAAGTTTTTAAATAAATAAATTTATATTTAAATTATCTTTTAAAAATATTCGAAATAATTAAAAATGACTTATCTTTAAATCTTTTCTAAATAAAATCAAATAAATTTATATACCAATTAAGATTATCTTTTAATTGAGTTAATATATATTAGAAAATTGTATAAAAAAAATAATTATTCAATGGAGATTAGGCACAACCTCTAATCTATAATATAATTGCAAATCTTTAAAACATAATATTTTCTTATATAAAAAAAAATTTATAAATTTGTATTTTTTTAACTAAATTATATTCTATATTATATATTTTAATTAATAAAAAAAATTTATTATTTATATTGATTTTATGCAATAAATTATATTTTAATCAATACAAAAATTTATTATTTAAATTATAAAGAAAATTCAGTGCAGAAATTGTTATTTTCATTTTTTAAATCTTTTATAAAAAATTTCCTATAGCTCTTTATCTTCAAATTTAATTTATCTTTTTGATTCTTCACAAAAAATTAAAAATGAATTAAATGAAGAAATGATATACAATAATTTTCAATTGGTTTGGAGTAACAATTTTCATTTTAAAATAATTTTTAAAAGAACTATAGCAACCTTTGTGTGATTATAATTATTATTTATAATTATTTATTAGAAGAATATTCTAATAAAATATTAATTATTAATATCATTAATATATTATTTCATCTTAGTATTATATTAAATATTATCTAAAGATTTTGGTAATTTTTATTATATTTTTCCACTTTTTATTTTATAATGAAATACCAAATAATTTTTATTAATATATTATTAATTTGATAATATGATTGAAATATCATATTAATTTAATTTATCATAAATAATTAAAAAATATAAAGAATTAAAATATATTTTTTTTTTCTGCTTCAATAATTTTTAATCAATATAAATGTTTGAATTAAATTCAAATATTTTCTAAAATTTTTAAATATTGAATTCCTAATGAAATTAATTTAAAATCTTTATATCAATAATTTCAATTATTATATTCAAAACTAAATTAAATCATCAATTTTTTATTTAATAAATTAAAAATTAAACCATTAATTTCATTTCATCTAAAAATATTAAGATATTACATTCTAAATAAAATTGAAAAGGAGATATATTAGAAAGTGTAAAAGTTGAAAATTTAAAAATTAAACCATTATTGAATTTTAAAATTTTTAAATATTTAAATAATAATTATTTATTGATATATAATTTTTTCATTTATTATAAAAAAACCATTAAGCAAATTTTATTAATTGTATTTTATTTTCTTTCATAAATGTATTTTTAAAAAAGTTATTGTTTAATTGTATATATTTTATAATTTTTTATAATTATTTAATGAATTTCTTTTATATTTTTAATAAAAATTTAATAAATGATTCTTGATATAGATGATCGAATTAAAAATGAAAATATAAATTATGAAAGAAAAAATCTAATATCAGAAATTAAAGAAAAAAAAAAACCTCCAAAGAAATTATTATTACCTGAAGAAAAAAGATTTTTAATGAATAAATTTTGTAACCGTGAATTATCATATGAATTATATAATAATTTTTACGAAAAAGAAAGATTAGAAAAAGAAATAAAAAATATTCATTCAATAATATTAGAACAATATAAAGAAGATAAATTATTATTTACCATAAGAACAAGAGTATGTAAAAAACCATTCACTTTTTATTCATATTTGTTGAATACAGGAGAAGAAAAAAGTTTAGAAATTCAAAATGAAAATGAAGAGATTTATTGTGATATGAAAATATTTTATACTTTAAAAAATATTGAAAAAGAGCCTTTTGTTCCTTTATCTAAAGAAATTGATAACAAAAGAACAAAAATAAAATCACATTCTTCTAATTTTTTAAAACAAAAAAATGAAATTTTTGAAAAGATTAAAGAAATTATTAATCTTGATATTAAAAGATTTGTTCAAGTTCAACCAAAAATAAGAATTGTTTCTATGAAAATAATTGATCTTTTAGAAAAATGTGATAACGATTATAATTTTCATGTTATTTTAGATTTTATTCCAAGAGATAAGAATAATATATCTTTTATGATATATGATGAAAAAGAATTTGAAGAATACTCATTTAATAATTATGATTATATATTAAATGTTACAATTTATACAAATAATAAAATAAATTAATACTAAAAAAAGAAAAAAAAAATAAATAAAATAATTCTTATTTAAAAAATACAATAAAAAAAACTAAAAAAAATTAAAAAAAATAACCAATAATTTTATAAAAAAAATACATAATGAATTCAGAAAAAAAAAAAGAAAAATCTACTTTTAAAAAAACTTTAATAGGTTCAATAATTTTTAACTTATCACATACTCCCTTATTACCAATAATGGGATTAAGTGTATACATAACTTCATATATTCACTTAAAACAAAATTGGATTACAATGCATTATGGAACATTTTTTGGAACAATAAATCAAATATCAACAACTTTAATAAGTTCTGTTTCAGGTATTTTAGAACATAAAATTGGTTTTTATAATACAATAATTTTAGGTACTTCAATTACTTTAACTAGTCTTTTTGGTTTTTATTATATTCAAAATATTTATTTATTCTATTTTTTTATTTGTTTAATGGGAATTGGAAATGGATTATGTATTCCTTTATCAATGAAAAATTTATTATTATATATTCCTGAAAAAAAAGGTTTATTTAGTTCTTTAATGATGATTCCTCAAGTTTTTTTTTCTTCAATTTTTGGTTTTTTAGGAGAAAAAATTATTAATAAAAATGGTTATACTTTAAATATTGAAAAAAAGGAAATATTTTATCCTGAAAATATTTGCAAGAATATTAAAACTTATTTTTTATTTTGTATTTTTTTTTTACCAATTGGAAGAATTATTTCTTTATTTTTAATTAAAGAATATAAAAATGAGAATATTTTAAAAAAAAGAAAAAGTTCAATAATTGATTCAGCAATAAAACAAGCTTTAAATAATAAAAGATTTTGGTTAATAGTTTCAATATCATTTTTTTGTGCATTTAATCAACAATTTATCTTAAATACTTCAAGAACATTTGGTGCTTTAATAGGAATAAATGGAAGTATTTTACAATATTTAAGTTTAATCCAAAGTTTATCTATGATAATAATAAGTCCAATTTTTGGTATTTTTGTAGATAAATTTGGTTCAAAATATATTTTAATGATATTAACTTTTCTTTGTTCTTTAATTGGTTTTGGATTTGGATTTTTTTTTGATAAAACTATTATGTTTATTATATTTAATATATTAAATGTTATTATATTTTGTGGATTTATTAATACAATGAATCCTCATATAATGCATGTTTTTGGTATTAAATATAGTATTTTTTTATCTGGAATTTATGGAATTTTTAGAACTTTATCTTCTATTATTGTTTCTTTTTCTTCTTTTATTATTTCAAAATATTATTTTGGTGAAATGATAAAAATTCCTTATAGAATTTGTTATATTATTGGAGGATTTTTATGTATTATTTCTTTTATTTTAACGTTTTTTGATAGTGATGAACCTTTTGAATATATTGATGATAATGAATATGATAAAAGTTATATAAGGAGTCATGAAAGAGAAAGTGAAATGAAGTTTGTTGATTATAATTATATTGAATTAGAAGAAGAAGCGTAAAGTATTTTTTTTTGTTGTTTTTTTATTTATTTAAAAATTTTAAAATCACTTTTTTTATCTATTTATTTTTTTAAATTAAAAATTATATAATTTTTTTTTAATTTTTATGAGTGATCCAAAAGTAAATACACTTCAATCTTTTGCACAAAATAATGAATCATGTATTAATTATATTATATCATATTCAATAAATAATAAAAACTCAAATAATAAAAATATTGAAATTAATCAAAATGATATTAATAAAGATGATATTATCAATAAAATAAAAACATTAATGAGTGAAATGTTAAATAATGATAGTTATAAAGAAATTAGAAAAAGTTTATTACAAGCTTTATCAATATTAACTGACTTTAAAAATATTGAAGAAAATTATGCTAACAAATTATTATATAATTCAACAATTTATATGATTACAATTTTATTAGAACAAGAATTAAATTATGATGATTTTGTTAATTTATTTGGTCAAAATATTGATTTATTAATGTATGTTAATTATCCAGAATTATATGATATTATGATTAATTTTATTGAAAATGTTAGTTTAAATTATTTTAAGTGTTTAAGATTATTTTTTAAATTATATAATAATGAAGATAATTATATTGAAATCATTAAAAATGAAAAAATAGATTCTGATAAAATTAAAAATTATTGTGTTAAAATAAAAGAAATAAGATTAAAAAAAGAAAAAGATTTTAATAAAAATATTGATAAAAATAAAACAAATAATACCAAATTTGAAGATGAAAATAAAAATACTATTAATAATAAAAAAATATCAATTGAAAATTTACAAGAAGAAATTAATCAATTAAAAAATAAACATAACACAGATTTAAATAATTTAACAAATGAAATAAATAACTTAAAACAGAGAAATACAAATTTAGAAAATGAAATAACTACATTAAAAAATTTATTTAAATCACTTCAAGAACAAATAAACAAAAAATAAAAAAAACAAATAAAAAAAATATAAAACTGTATAAATAAATCATATAAAATTTTAAAAAATAAACTATTTAAAATAACAGATTTCATGTCTCAGTTAAAGATTTATTAATATAATCCTTAGTATATAAAACAGAATAAATTGGAATAATACTCATTTCATATAAACAATTTCCAATAAAAACAAAAGGACTACTAAATAATAAAAAAGTAGCCTTAGAACTTTTAATTAATAATTTACCTAAAAATCCTCCATATTTTTTAGTATAATAAACAATATTACTTTCTTTAACTAAAGGAATAACAAAAATTCCACAAACTGGAGAATTAAAATTTAAAACTAAATTTTCATTTCCTTTTATTAAATTATATTCTTTATTTTTAATCGCATATGAAATCATAACTCTTAATCCAAAAAAACAACTATAATTAGCAACTATTATTTTTTTTAATTCTTCTTTTGTAAAAGTTCTTTCCCAAATTTTTTCATTTTGTTTTATATTTATTAATAAATTATCTTCTCCTTGAAAATAAATTATTGTTTCATATTTATTTTTTTCTTCCATTTTTTCACTATTTAAATCTACCCAATTATCCATTTTAAAAATTGGAACAATAAAAATTGGACTTTTAGAAAATAAATAAATTGATAAAACAAAAGCTTCATTCTCTTCTGAATATTGTATTTTTTTTTTATTATTTTCTACACTTTTTTTAATTTCATATATTAAATTTGAAATATTTGAAATTTCAGTTTCTAAAATTTCATTTAAATCTTCTAGTGAATAATTTATTTTCCAAATTATTTCTTTTAAAACTGTTGATATTGTTATTGATAAAAGATAATCATTTCTTTTTTCTATTAAAACATTATATTTTCCTTTTTCCATTATTGATTTTGTTAAAGGAGGAGATATTTTATATGATTTATTTAAATCTAAATTTTCAAAAGAAAATTCTTCTTTATTTTTCTTTTCTTTTTCTTTTTTTATTTCTAAAAATTCATCATCTAAATCTATAAAACCATTTAATTCTTTTTCGTTTATTTTTTGACTTTTTAATATTTCTTTTTTTTCTTCTTCTTTTAATTTGTATAATTCAAATTTTTCTTTGATTTCATATAATTGCCTTTCCTTTTTTTGATTAAATTCTAAATCAAATTGATATAAATCTAATACATTATTTTTTTCTTCTTCTTCTTCTTCTTTCATTTTAAATTTTTTTTTTCAAATAATTTAAATAATTTTTTTATTTTATTTTGGAGAATAAAAAATATTTTTTTTATAAATATAAATATAAAATAAATAAACATATAAATTTTTAATATCATAATTTGTTAAATTTAATATAATTTTGCAATAATTAATTTATTACGTAATAATATTTTTACAAAAAATAAATAAATAAATAAAAAAATAAAAATGTTTAAGCAATAATCTAATTTAACAAACTTATATCTCAGTACTATTTCGAATATGTCTTTCACTAAAAATATTAAAATCATTACTTAAATATTTAACACTAAAATCTCTACTTAAATTTCTTTCAGTAAACAATTCTCTTCTAACACTTTCTAATTCTTCTTTCATTTTATTAATAGTATTTTCTTTTTTTTCAGATAAACTTTTCCAATATTCAACTTGATATTCTAAACATTTTGTTTTATCATGTAATTTCATATCTTTCCTTTTCATTTTTTTATTACAATTGTTACACTTAATAATAGCATATTCACATTCATTTAATTTGTGATTTTCTAAATTTTTATTTAAAATATCAGAATTACATAAATTACATTTAATTAATAAATTTCCACAATAATTTTCATATTCCTTTAATTGGAACTTATAACATTTTTTTTCACAATATTTACATTTTATTTTTTGTAATCCACATGAAAAAATATGTTTAAAACAATCATTTTTATTTCCTTTAAATTTACATCCTTCAACTTGACAATAAAATTCACTAAAATCACAATTTTTAATATGATTTAAATAATCTTTAAAATATAAAATTTCTAAACAACCATTTTCATGAAAAGGACATTTTGTTTTAAATAAATTAATAACTTTTTTAAATATTCTATCTAATTCTAAAATTTGAAAATTTTTACAATTAAAAGGACATTGATTCCATTTTTTTTGACATTCTTTACACATAATATTACCACAAATTGAACATTTAATTGGATTTAAAGGAATTTCTGTACAAATTGGACAAAGAATTTCTTTTATTATTTCTTGATATTCTTCTATTATTAACAATTGAGATATTCGAGTATCATAATTTTTAGGAAGATTTAATTTAAAATTGTCATTAAAATATTTTGAAAATAAGTTTTTTTGTTCATATGCAATATCTGTCATTTTTATTTTTATGAGATTATTTTAATATATGTGTTTTTTTATTTTTTTTTTGATTAAAAGATATTTTTTCTAAAAAATAAAAATGATATGGAAAAATATTTTTTTATTTTTTTGGGAATTTTATTTTATTATATTATATCATATAGGAATTAAATAAAAATTTATATTTATTCATTCTTAATAAAAAAATATAAACTAAAATAGTAAATAAAAAAATGTCAGATCTAATAAATCTTTCAAACTTAAATTATTCTCAAACGAACATAGGACGTAAAATAAAACAATCAAAAGTATATCATTGTTGGGAATTTTGTATAAATAATTCATATCATAAATTAGAATTATTTCATTCAAAAATATCAAATAAAGTAAAATTACTTATTGATAATAAATTATTAGCAGAAGATGAAACAGATGAATTTAAATTTGGTTTAGGATTTAAAGAACTTCATTTTTTAATTAATCAAACTAAATCATATAAATTTGTATTAACTATTAATGATAGGTCTTTTGATGCGTTAAAATTTGAAACACAAAATAAAAATCAAAGAAGAAGTCAGTCAAGAGAACCTTTTTCAAATAATAAATTAAATCATAATATAAGAGATAATGATGATTTTTATAAAGGAGGAAATTTAGATTTTGGAAATTCTAATTATAATAATTATAATAGTAATTTTAGAAGAAATAGAATGGAAAATGAAATTTTATTAGATTTAACTGGGAATAATTTACCTTCTCAAGATGTTTATAATAGAAATAAAAATATTTTTAATAATATTGATTTTTTTAAATCAGACCAACAACAAATTATAGATGCTGTTGGTAAAGGGTTTAATAATAATAATAATAATAATTTTATTATGAATGATAGAAATATGTTTAAGAATAATAATATGCAACAAAATTTTAATATGAATAATAGTAATATGAATATGAATCAAAATAATATTTTTAATAATAATCTTAATAATCAAATGAATATAATGACACAAAATAATAATATGGGATTTAATAATAAAAATTTAATGAATCAGAATAATCTATTTAATAATAATATACTGAATAATAATATAAATCAAAATAATATGATGAATCAAAATAATATGAATCAAAATAATATGATGAATCAAAATAATATAATGAATCAAAATAATATGATGAATCAAAATATGATGAATCAAAATAATATGAATCAAAATAGGATGATGAATCAAAATATGATTACACCAAATAATGTGATTCAAAATAATATGATGAATCAAAATAATATGAATCAAAATAATATGATGAATCAAAATAATATGAATCAAAACGTGATGAATCAAAATAATATGATGAATCAAAATGTGATGAATCAAAATAATATGATGAATCAAAATAATATGAATCAAAATAATATGAATCAAAATATGATTACTCCAAATAATGTGAATCAAAATATGATGAATCAAAATAATATGAATCAAAATATGATTACTCCAAATAATGTGAATCAAAATATGATGAATCAAAATAATATGAATCAAAATAATATGAATCAAAATATGGTTACTCCAAATAATGTCAATCAAAATATGATGAATCAAAATATGATTACTCCAAATAATATGAATCAAAGTAATATGAATCAAAATAATATGATGAATCAAAATATGGTTACTCCAAATAATGTCAATCAAAATAATATGATGAATCAAAATATGATTACTCCAAATAATGTGAATCAAAATATGATGAATCAAAATAATATGAATCAAAATATGATTACACCAAATAATATGAATCAAAATAATATGATGAATCAAAATAATATGATGAATCAAAGTAATATGAATCAAAATACTATTATTGAAAATAATATGAATCAAAATGATGAAATAAATAATATCATATCAAATGAAAAATTAACTAATACAATAATACTTCCACAAAATTCTCAAATACAAAATCAAAATCATCTAAATTTTCAAAATCAAAATATAATAAATAATCAACAAATAAATAATAATCCTCCAGAAAATCTAATAAAAACAAATGAGCAAAATTTAACACCTCAAGTCAATTTAAATATGAATATGGGAAATATACAAGATGATAACTCAGAAGAAAATAAAAATTTAAATGTAAATAAAGGTAATCAATTAAAAGAACAATTACTTAAAAATACAAATTTATTTGATATTAATAACTTAATGAAAAGTTATAAAGAAGGAGAAGGAAGAGGAAATAATACTGATTTTAAATTTTTTGGTAATAAATAATATGATAAATATTTAATAAAAAATTAAATAATATTAAATAAATAATAAAATATTTTTAACTGAAAAAAAAAATAATAAAAGTATTAATTTAAATATTGCAAAAAATGGGGTCAAAATGTTGTTCTCAAAAGCTTCAAAAATATGAACAAATTTATGATTCTTTTAATCAAATATGTAAATTTATAAATTAATATAAATTTAGATAAATCAAAAAAATTTATTTTTACTATTGAAAATTGTAAAGAAAATATAGAATTAATTAAAAAGTTAGGAAAAAATAATTTTCCAATTTTAGAAAAAAAACAAGATGTCAGAACTAAGTTTATTAATGAATTAAAAAAACAAAATAAAATAAATGAAAAAGAAAAAAATTTTACTAATAAATCTCTCTTTAATTCTTTAATTTTAACATTAATATTAAAACTTTTTTTAAAAGAAAATAAATCTTTATCAAAAAATAATGATTTACAACAAATTTTAATAGAAATTTCAGTTATTACATTAAATTATCCTTATAAAGATAATAATAATTTAAAAGTTATTATTTATTATTTTTCAAATATGTTTAATATATTATTTAAAGATATGGAAGATATAAATCATTATTTACCAATAGAAAATTGTTATATAGAAAAAATAAAAAATACTTTTAAAGAAAAAAACATTATTTTAGAAAATGAAATTTATCCATTTTTAAAAATAATATTATTTTGTTTGGGTAGAATATTTAAATACGATTATAAAGAAACAAATTTGATATTAAAAAAAGAAAATAAAAATGAAATATTAAAATATTTCATTGAAACTATTATTTATCATCATCCCTATATTATTGAAAATTACGATAAAATCAAAAGATATTACTCAGTTTATTTAAATATTACTAATATAACAAGTATAAATTTAGACACTGAATCAAATAATAATAATATTTTTTTAAATAATGAAAATTTTAAAGATTATTTAAAATTAATTGAATGTTCTTATTATTTGTTATTAAATTTTGTTACTGATGTTTCAAATGGAAAAGAATATTATTCAATTATTGATAAAAATTTATATAAAGCAATTAATAATAAAGAAGTGAGTAACAAATTTGAAGAAATATGTTTAATGTTAACTTTAAAAAATATAAGAGAGAATGATAATTTGTCTAAAACTTTAATTTTTAGTTTTATTGAATATATATGTGGAAAAATTTTAGAAGATTTAAATTATAATTATTATTATTTTTATGATATTTTAATTAGTTATAATTTATTGATTATAGATGATGAACATTTACAAGAAAAATCAATGAAATTATTTGCAGGAATTTTTATGGAAGAAATTAAAATTGATAATTTTCAGGAGTCTTTTTTAATAAAGATTAATGATTTAATTAATAGGAAAAATAATTTTGAATTAATTCTTCCTTTATTAATGCATATTTCTGAAATTTATAAAGATGAAGATGAAAATGTTAAAATTAAAGTTTTAAATTCTTTATCAAATATTTTAAATAAATATTCAGATAAAAATTTATATTTTAATTTTCAAAATTTAAATGAAAATTATATTCAAAAATATGAAAATGATTTTTATTCAACTGTTTTGAATAATTTCAATATTTTTAATTATTCAGATTCAGAAAAAAATTTAGAATTAGTCAAAAAATATTTTTGTTTTTATAATACATTTTTATTATTTTTAAATACTAATTTTAATTCAAAAGAAATTGGTGCTGAAATATATGCAAAAAATATTTTCTATATTTATAAATTAGAAGTTTTATCAGAAAATTCGATTGATTTTATTGTTTATATTTCTTTTTTAATAAAACAATTAATTTATTATTTAAAAGTACAGTTAAAATCAAATCCAAATAATTGTTCTTTGATTTATAAAAATCTTTTATTTTATTTTAAAGAATTAATTAAATCAGATTTTCAAAACTTTTGTTATATTCCATATCTATCTTATTATATTAACTTATTTATTTTAATTGAAATTCAAAAAACAATAAAATTAACTATATCTTTATCAAACATTCATAATAATATAATTTTAGAAACTAAAAATTTAGAAGAAAATTATTCAAATTTAATAAAAGAAATAGAAATATATGAATTCACAATAAATGAGTATAAAGAATCTCAAATTCAAAAATTAGAAAATGATTTAACAAATAATTTTAATATTTGTCAAAATTTTAACATAAATAAAATGAAATATGAACAAATAATGGAAATAATATATAGTAAATTTTTTGGAAAATCAACAAATTTATTTTATTGTTTAGAACCACAATTAAATAGTATAGAAAGAGGATTTGATAAACTATCAAATTCAAATCAAACAGATGATATTACTATAGTACAAAATAGTAGTAATTCTTTTCTAAGAAAAATTGATGATAAAAGTGATATTTCAACTGATTTAAATAATAATAATAATGAAAATAATATAGAAAATGAATTATTAAATGAAAGTTTACCTTCTATTCAAAATAAATTTTTTCAACTAAATCAACATTCAATCAATATTTCTATTAATGATAATAATGAAGAAGAAAATATTAAATATTAAATATTAAATATTATATTTGTTGTTAGATATATATTTTAAATAAATAAAAAATAAATAAATATTTAATTTATAATTAATTAATTATTGAGTTTTAAAAATAAAAATTTATTTAAATTTAAAAAAAAATTTTTTTAAACTAAAAAAATGTCAACAATATTAAAATGTAATTTATGTTATCGTAAGTTTAAATAAATAAATTAACAATATATTATTATAGAACAAAAAGGAATTTATATGGTAACATGTGGATGTTTATTTTGTGAGAATTGTTGTAATCAAATATTAAAAATAAAAAATGCATTTTGTCCAAATTGCAAAAAACAAATTGATTTTAGTAAATCAATCAATTTAAAAAATCCTAATCAAGTGAAACAAATAAGCTTTATTTTTCTTGATCCAGAAAAAGAAATTAAAAAAATGATGAAAGCTTTAAAATATCAAAAAATACAACAAAAAAAATATATAAATTTCTTAGAAAATAAAATTGATAATTTATTAAAAGAAAATAATTCACTTAAAGAAACAATAAAAGTAAAAACAATAAATAATAATAACAATAATAATTATAATAATAATATAAATAATAATAATTATAATATTTTTCAAACTCATGCTCCAAATTTAACTAATGAAAGTTTTGATGGAAGAAATATAATTGATTTATCACAAATAAAAAAAATTGAACCTAAAAGTGGAAATCATCAAAGTAAAAAATTAAATAATTTTATTCCTGATGATTATACAAGTAATATTAATAATTTAAATGTCCAAACTGCAAGTGAACAATTTAAAAAAGGAAACCAACATAACATACTTAATGTTAATATTAATAATTCTAATAGGAATGGATATAGTCATTATTATAATAATATGGTTATGGAAACACCTATTAATAATAATAATATTTATAGGAATGGATATAATAATGTATATGATAATAAAAATTTTAGATATTGATTATTTATATTTTTTTCAATAAATATTATTTTTTTCCTTTATTAAATTAGTTATTATCTATTTAATATATATTAATTCATTTTATAAATTTGGAAAAAAAATAGAATTTCTTATTTTTTTTAATTATAATAATTTTTATTTTAATCATTTATTTAAAAATACTAAAAAATAAAAAATTATTAATGAATAATTCAATTTAATAATTTTTTTAATTGAATATAAAAAAATGAAAAAACCATTTTTTTTATTCTTATTTTTCCCTTATATAATAAATAAACTTGTAACATTTTCCCCAGAAGAAGATAACGTAATATTATTATCAGATAGTAATTATTCAAAAATAATAAATGAAACAGATAACTTAGTCATTTTATCTTATGCAAGATGGTGTAAATATTCAAGTCTTTTTAAACCAGAATATTTAAAAACAATAAAATTATCTAAAAAAAAAAATTTTAATTTAACTTTTGCAGTAATTGAATCATCATTAAATAAAAATTACAAAGAAGAATATTCAATATTAAGTTTTCCAACAATTAAATTATTTAAAAAAGAAATTAAAAATTTAACTTTTAATGGAGAAAAAAATTCATATTCTCTTTATAAATTTTTAGATAAAGAAGTAAATGGAATAATTAAAACTTTTAATACAATAAAAGAAATAGATGATTATATAAAAGAAAATAAAATAGTTTTATTAAATACATATTCAAAAGAAAATATAAATTATAAATCATTTTCTGAAGTTTCAAAAATTACTTCAATATATGATTTTATAGAATGTTTTAGTGAAGAATGTATTAAAAAATATAAAGAAGATTTTATTTTATTTAAACATTTTGATGAACCAATAATTTTTTATTCAGAAAAAAATTCAAATAATACTCAAATTGATTTTAGTTCTTTATTAACTTTTTTAACAATTTATTCTGTTGAATTAGGAGGAAAATATTCAGAACGTTATTTTAATTTAATGTTTGGTTTTTATATTCCAACAATTATTTATTTTAGAGATTCAAATAATAAAGAACAAATATCAAAAGATAATATATTTAAAAAAATACATTTAAAATATAGAGAAGATTATTTTTGTTTTGTTTATGATTTAAATGATGAATCAATAAATAGATATAATAAAATTTTTTATGTTCAAAAAAATGAAATTCCTTTAGTAATGTTTATAAAAAATTATGAAGAAGATAATATGGATAGATATATTATGAAAGATAAAGAAATAAATGAAGAAAATATAATTCAATTCATAGATGATGTTAATAATAATAAATTATTAAAAGATTTAAATTCCCAAAATCCTCCTTCTGATATTGAAAGAAGTCAATTTTCTTATCATTTAATAATAGGAAAAACTTATGATAAAGAAATAATGGAAGAAAAAGAAAAAAATATTTTCCTATTTTTAACTAATGTTTACTTATGTTTTCAGTGTGATGATGCTAGTAAAATAATAGATGAATTAGCAATGTTTTATCAAAATAATACTTTTACTAAAGATAAAATTAAATTTTGTCAAATGGATCTTTTATTGAATGAAATGAGAGAGAGTATAGTTAAAAATATTACACAATATCCTGCTTTTGTTTTATATTTAAAAAATAATAAAAGTAAACCAATAATATATGATGGAAAAGTTAATAAAGATGATATTGAAAATTGGATTTTAAATCAATTAAATTGGAATAAAAATGATTTTAATGAGGAAAAAGAAAAAAGTGATTTATAATTTATTTAATAATATAAATTAAAATTCAGATAATTATATTTAATTAAAATATTTATATAAATATTACATTTTATCATTAAAAAAAGAAATATTGTTTAATAAAAAAAATATAATTATCACCATATTTCAAATTAAAAAGTGTAAATATCAAAGCAAAAAAAGGAACTATAATTATCCAAATAATTAATAAACATATGCATCCAGAATAAAACCAACTTAATTGAGAATTAATATAAATATAACAAAAAACTACACAATAAAAAAACATAAAACAATCTACAATAACAATTAATATAATCGATATAATTCTCCTTAATAATATTTTTTTATTATTATTTTTTATTTCTTCTAATTTTTTACTTTCATTTAATATAGCTTTACATTCTGATATATCAATTACTATTAATTTTATTAAAAGACAAAAACAAAAAGTAAATGTTATTGAAAGAAATAATTTTTTATATTCGTGAATTAAGGGATAATAAATTTTATTTCTATTTTTATTAAATATTCTATTTTCAATATATGTTTTTTCTTTTGTTAAAATTGAATTAAAACCAAAAATATTTAAAATATTTATTCCTGAAATTATTATCTTCATATAAAAGGGAATAATATTACTTTCACTACATATTGATAATAAAGGATGTAATTGCCTTAAATTTTCTATATAACTTTTCATAAAACTAAAATTAAATTTGTTTCTTTCATTATTTTTTATATTATATTTTCTTTCATTAATATCTATATTTTGATTACTTTCATTTGCTTCTTCATTATTTTCATTTGCTATTACATCTTCATTATTTTCATTTTCATTTCTTTCTTCATTATTTTCATTTGCTATTACATCTTCATTATTTTCATTTTCTTTTCTTTCTTCATTATTTTCATTTGCAATTACATCTTCATTCTTTTCATTTTCATTTCTTTCTTCATGACTTTTATTATTTTCTTCTGGCATATTATATTTATACAAAAAAATAATATTAAAATAAATGACAATTGAGATTACAAATAAATTAATAGTTAAAAATAACCAAAATGCAATATTATTTGTTAAATCTTTTACTTTATTTGCACATTTAAAAATTAAAAAATTAGTTTTGTAATTATTAATATTTTTTTCAATTAAAGAATAACCCATTCCATTTTCTCTATAAGGGCAATGTAAATTAATCATTCTATTATCTAGTGAATGAAATGTGCAATTATTAATATGTCCATTAAAAGAATAATTTTGAAAAATATTTTCTTTTCTATATCTTTGAGTTAAATCAAATTTAAAATTTTCATTTCTATAACATTTCTCAACAAAAGCTTTATCATTAATATCATAAATATTAATTCCTCTTTTTTTATAAATATCATATAAATCATAATTAATTGCATTTATTTGATAAAAAGGTAAAGAAATATTTAAATAATTACAGTAATTTAATAACATATTATTATTAAATTCATAAGGATAATACTTTTCTAAAGCATCAATCATAATAATAGAAGTATTTAAATTATCAATTTTAGAAAAAGATGAATTGATATATGTAATTAAATAAGAATAATTTCCATTATCATTAAAATTACTATTATTGCAAGATGAAATATTTCCAAAAGCAATATTATTTTTTATTGCGTAATTATAACATTCTAAAATTGAATTTTTTGTATTAAACATTTTTAATGTGAATAATTGGTTAAAACTATCATATAAAACATAACATTTTTTTATATCAATTAAATCATATTCAATTTCATATTTATTCAGAGAATATGAAATTTCTTTTAATATTTTTAAATAATATTTTTTATTACTTTGAATTTGGGTAATATTCATATTATCAATATCTAAATTTTCTATCTCATTATTTTCATTTTGTAAAAACCTTAAGTTTGAACTTTGTATATGTTCATATTTTCTCATTAAAATTTTAAAAACAATTCCAATTAATTCATACATTCCTTTACTTTTCATTTTTGTAAAAGTATAATTATCAATATTATATTCATTATCATAATAACTTTCATTATCAACATAAATATATTTAGTAATATTAATGGATTTTAAGATATAATTTGCAATATAATTTTCCATTATTTTCTCATTAAATAATTCATTTTTATATTTAATAAGAACATTAATTAACTTAACTTTAGAAAGAAAAGTTATATTATTCAAATTAAAAATTGTTTTATTTTCCCTTTCACCAAAATTAATTCTTGAAGGTTCAAAAATTTCAATACTATTATTAAAATAAATATCAATTAAATCAATATAAATTTCACATAAAGTTCCAATAAAACCTTCTTGACAAATACATTTAGGAGAAGAGTTTTCAAAATAACATTTTCCATTATTATAACAATAATTATTACAAGAAACAGTATTTTCATTTATATTTAAAATTTCTGGAAAAATACATTCATTATTATAATTAATTGTTTCAATTGGACAATTATTAGAACAAATACCATTAATTTCAAGGAAATTTTTTCCTAAAGAAGAACATAAAATACATTTATTATCATTAAAAGATAAAATTCCATATAAAGGAGGACATTTTTTAACACATGTTTTATTATATTCTTTTAAATTTAAATTTTTTAAATTATTACTCGAACAACTTGAATAACATGTTTCATTATATGATATTTCATTACAAGAAGATATACATTTATAATTTGAAAAATAAGGTAAATTTGGAGAGATATCTTTACATTTTTGACATGAAAATGAATAAATAAAAGTTGAGGTATTATGATATGTTTTTACAAAAGAATTTTGACAAGAAAAATAATTTATTTTTGCTTTTATATTATCATTTAAATCATATTTATCACTAAAAATTGAAAATATTAAAATATCATTATCTAAAATTTCATAAGAAGATATTTTTATTACTAAATTATTATATGAATCAATTGTTAAATTGCTTGATGGAATTTCAATTTGATTTAATTTAACTGTTAAATATTGGTCACTTTCATTTAGATATCTTTCATATATTTTTTGATTAAATGTTATTGTTAAATTAGTAGAATTATTCATAATATAAATAGGATCATTCATAACTTTATTAGGTCTGTTTAAATTATTAATAACTATTAATTCATTTTTAGAACTTATAATAAAGTTATTTTTCATTATTATATAAATTCTATCTTGAATAGAAGGAAAAGTTTTATTATTTGCTAATTCATTTTTAAATTTAAAATAATATTCTCTGAATAACTCTGTCTTTACATAAACTAATTCTTGATCTAAATAAATAACTTTATCAATATAATTTAAATCAATTTCTTCATCAAAATATAAAGTAATTAAATTTACTTTTTCATCATATAATCTCATAATAGTAACATTTTCATAAAAAGTAAATTGTTCAGTTACTCTAATTTCGAAATTTGCATTTTGAATATTAATTGTATAAGTTAATTTTTTTTGTTCATCATCATCATATATACTTATGGTATAACTTGCATTATTTACTGTAAAATCAAAATCATAATTTAATTGAATTACTTCATATTTAATTAAATTACTATTTGTATCTTTTAATTCAATATAATTAAAAAAATAATCGGTTTCAATTTCTTTTTTTGAATCATAAAATGTTACTTTTGAAATAAAACTTTTAGATAAAATAACATCTTCTTTAAAAGGAATCATTATATTTTTTAAATTTGAATTAATATAATATGTTCCAGAATCTTCCTTTAAAATCATTTCAGAATAAAAAGAAAAAATATTAGGACATAAAACTCCATTTGTATAAATAAAATATTTTCCACAAGTTTCATTAGTACAGTTATTTTTGAAATCAAATTTTAAATTTTTTCTATTACTTTCTCCTTTATATGATATTAATTCACTATCCAAAGTAAAATTTCTAGAAGAATTAAATCTATCAATTAAAACTACTGAAAAATCGTTTAAAATATCAATATCATTTGAAAAAGTAACTTCTATTTTTCTATTTTCTCCAGTTTGACTATTTGATAATTTAGTATTTGATAAATATGAAATTTTATAATCTGGTGTTGTATCACTTTTTTTTAAAATCAAATTATCAATAGAAGTTTTATTATTACATTCATCAATATAATAAACATCTTTTTTTGATTCAAAATTTACTTTTTCAATTATAAATTCATTATTATATTTTGTATTATATGCTTTATCATCTATATATATTGTTTTCAAATTTTCTTTTTCTGTAAAAGATAATTTTATATATTGATTATATATATTTGAATATACTTCAATTTCATTGACTGTTGATTTTAATCTTTTTATAAAATTATATTCTTGATTTGGTAATGGAAAATTATTAATTTTTATATGTGAAATACCATATGAAAAAATATAATTATTTGAAACAGTAAATGAATATATATATTTATTATTATTTGAAGATGAATTAGAAATAAGAATAAAATTTGAAAAATTTAAATATAATTCTTTTAAATCTAAATTAGTCTCAACATTAATTGTTATCTCAGTAAAATCTGAATTTATAAAAGGATAAATAAAACATTTTATAGGAGGATTTTTAATATTATAATATCCAAATGGAATTATTTTTAAATAATTAATTGAATTATTATTTATATTTTCTACTTTTAAAGTAACATTATCTGGATTATCTTCTGTAATATTGCATTTAAAAATATTATTATTAGTTTGATCACATTTATTTTCTCCAATATAAATTGCATTTTTAAAAAGTTCTAAATCATTTGAATTATTAAAATTAATTGTAAAAGATATCTCCTTTGAATTTGAATTTTTTTCAATTAAAAATATTTCTTCTTCAATATTAAATTTTGGTTCATTAACTTTAATTATATAATCATTTTTATCAAAAAAAATATATTCACCAAAAACATTATTAAAAGAAATAATTGAATATTCTGTATTATATTTATCTAAAATAATACTTAAACTTAATGAATTATTTTCAACACTTATAAATTTTTCAGAAACATTTTTATAACCATTTGTATAATTTACTTTATTTATAAATGACATATTATATTCATTTGAAGTAATATTAACAATATTATTTCCAATATAATTATATGCAGGAATTGAAATATTAAATTTTGTTTCTGTTAGTTTTTTACATAAATAAAAATAGTCAATTTCTTTATTATTATATAATAAATAATATTTTGTTGTAAAAATATTTTTTGAATTATATTTTTCATTTAAATGATATGTATCATATTCACAATATAATATATTTTCTGTTGAATTTAAAGAACAAGAAATTGGAATATCAGAATTATCATCGCTATTTATTTTGAATTTACTTGAATTTAATAAACACTTTGAATTTTTAAATATTAATTTCCCTGTTTTTGAACTTGAATTATAAAATGAACAATTTAAAATTTGTTTATCAATATTAGTAATAGTAATCTTTTCATAATATATTAATGTATTTTTATGTTTTAAATAAATTTGAAAAATATTATTATTTTTTTCATTAATTGTAATATTTAAAATTTTATTTTTATTATCATATTCTAAATCTTTTGAATCAAATTTAAAAATAAAATCATCCATTTTTAAAATATTTTTATATCTATCAGCAATGTCAATTTTTAATTCATAATATTCATCATAATTAGACAAACAATTTTCAAAATTAAAATCAAGAATATAATGTATATCAGAAAAATATATAATCTTCTCTGAATAATATTCATTAATCCTATTAGAATTATCAATATAATATAAAGTAACAATTTCATTATTATCTTTTGGAATGTACATATAATTTCCTGTTTTATTATCCTTATTTAATAAAGTAAAATTTCCATTTACATTTGAAAAGATTTTTTTTATTTCAGCATCATTAAAGGATATTTGTGTTATAGGTTTATAATTAGAATCAATATTTATTAAATTTAATTTTGAATTTATTATAATTTTTGGTTCACTTTCTATTATTATTTCATATTTATATATTATAGAATTATTTAAATAATTTATTATTGATATTGTTTTAGTGCCAATTTCATTAAATTTAATATTATTTTCTTCTGTATTAATCATTATTATTGAATAATTATCTGATGGAAAATAATATATTAATGATTTTTCTTCTTCATATTCTACTGATTCAAATTTTCCTTGATATATTTTTTTATTAAATGGTATTTTTATCCAATTTGGATTAGAATTTATTTTTAATTTCATAGAATTTTCAATTAATGATATTTCATTATTATCTATTATTAAATAATTTTCTGTATCATAATCAAAAATATCATTTGATATTGATTTAAATCTGAAATAATTTTTGGACAAATTAATTGATTGACTTTTAATATTAATATAAATAATATTTTCTTTTATTGTAAATGTATTATTATTAAATGAGGCAATTGTAACATTTTTTCCATTAAAATGAGTATAGTATAATTCAATTAAATCAATTTTATATTGATGATTTAATTCAATATTAAATTCAATATATACAGTATAATCAAGATAATAATTTAAAACCTTATCAGAAATTGCATTTATAAATAAAGGAATATTAATTTCTAAATTATAAATTTCTTCTTCATTATTATTATTATCAATTATTTTTTTAATAGAATAAACTTTTTTATTAGATTTATGAACAATATTAATATAAATTTTATTTGTCTGATTATTAAAAGTAAATTTATATTTTCTATAATCGTTTATTAAACTTAAAGCATTTTCATATTGAATAACTTCATCATCATCATTATTCAAAACTTGAATTAAATCAATTAAGCCTAAATAATATTTATCACTATTTAAACAAATTTGATAACTTCTTTTATTATTGTTGTCTGTTATAAAATTACCATATTTTTCACAGAATAAAATATTTTTTTCAGTGCTAAATTCAACAGAAGAAAAAATATTAGAAATTGTAATACTATTATATTCCATAACTTGAAAACCAAAATTATAAAATCTATCATTAGTATATGTTTGAAAACATTCATTATTTACACAATTTATCTCAAAAAATTGATCAGTAATTTGAGCATCATTTTTTATTGTTCTAAATAAGAAATAATTAAATGAAAAGTAACATTTATTTATATTTGAACTTAATAAGAAAGTAAATTCTAAATATCCATCTATTATATATGATGGGGTTATTAAATCTACAAATGTTATATTTTGAAGTTCTTGATATATTATTATATCATTTTCTGTTATTATAATATTCATAATTGAGTCTTTTAAAAATTCTCCTTCATTATATGAAAATATATAAAGGTTATTTGTACTTTTTTCAAAAGTATATAAATTATTATTATTTATATTTAAGAATTTCACATCAATATTATTATAATTTATTCTATTATATGACTTAAGGGAGATTGAAAAATCGTTATTTTGTTTATAATAATAACATTCATTAATATTATCAAGAGAATAATTATAAAAAATTTCTGTTATATTTTCAATAATATAAACATTATATGATAAGCTTGAAATATCATTATGATTTCCTAAAGAATATTTAAAAGTATAATAACCTAATTCATTTGTTATTAAATAATATGAATTTGTTTCATAATTTACTGTTTGTATTCTTATATTATTAGAATTTGAATTTTTATTATAATATAAATACACATTTGATACATTATAATTTTTCATTTTAATAGTTATATTTACATATGGATATTCATTATTTACTAATTGATTAAAATATATGGTTTTTTCTATATTAAAAACGGGTATAGATTTATCAATTGTAATTTGAGTGTTTAATGATATTTCATTCCCACAATAACTTATATAATATAAATTAAATATTTTTTCATTATCATTTGAAAAATTAAATTCATAATCAAATAAATCAAAATTAAGAGATATTGCTTTATTTGATAATAAATTTACTTTATTTGGAATTAGTTTTTTTTTTTGACTATTTATTAAATATATACTTGTAACTTCATTATCAAATAAAAAATTATTACTAAATGATATATTAATAACTTCATTATTTTTATTATTAATTAATGTAGAGGAAGTTGTTAAAATTATTAAATCATTTAAAAGATAAATAACATTTTCATTAAAAATTTCTTTACTATTATTAAATATTATTAATTTAATTTTTGAATCAGTTGAAATATTGTCAGGTGTATAATTAATTTTATAAACAAAATTAGTATTATCATAACTATAATCAGTTTGAGTATCATTAACTTTAAAAGTTAATGAAAATTCATTTTCTGAATTTTGAAAAGAATATATTTTAATAATTATATTACTAAAAGAAGAACTTGAAATAATTTGTTGACAAAAATTTTCAATTGAGTAATAAAAAATATATAATTCAATTTCATTTCCAAAATTAGTTCCAAAATTACTATAATAAATATATATTTTATTCCCAATATGTTTATTTAATATATCATAATAACATTTTATATTAGGAGTAGATACTTTATTTAAAGGACAATTTAATTTACTTATTTCATTATTTTCTTTAATATAAAATCTATTTCTAAAATTAGTCGCATTAAGTTCTAAATTATTAATAGTTTGAAAATTATCAGTCAATAATTTAATATTTAATTCAATTTGATTTAATTTATCATTAATGAAGAAAATATTATTACTTAAAGAAAAAATATTTTTTGTTATAACATAAAAATTAACAGAATTTTGATTTTTTTGTATATCATTAACTGTAAAATTATAAGTTCCAATTTTATCAAAATTAATATCAGAAGTATCAACAATTAATATTTCTCCATTATAAATAAGAGAATAATTACTCATTTCAATTTCAGAACCATTTTGTAATTTTAAAATAATATTATTAATTTGTTCAATTATAATTTCTTTTTCTAATTTAATTTCAATGTTTTCTAATTTCATTCCATTAATCATTAAATAATTTTCAGTATTTTCTTTAATTTGTATTTCATATTCAACAAAATAAATTTCAAAATCAGAAATTTCACTTAATTGAATATCTTCTTCATTACTTTTATTTATTCCTCTCAAATAAATTTTATATTTTCCTATTTCTATATCATAAGCTCTAATTTCAAAAGAGAAATTTTTATCACCTAGATCCTTTAAATTAATTTTAGTATCAATTTCTTTTCCATTTGAAACATCAATTAATTTAAGATAAGGGTCTGAAAATAAAGAAGTATTTAATTCTCTGTGTAAAGTTATAATAAAAGTTTGTGAATATGAATTTTCATAACAGAAATAAGTATTATTTATTTCATCTATCAAATATAAATATGTATTTTTTATGTAAACATCGTTTTCAATATATATATCTAAACATTGATTAATTATTGATATATTTAAATATTGATTTTCATAAGGTTTTGATAATGCAACTTTACCTGAAATTTTATTTGAAGACCCATCTAAATTGTCCTTATCAAAAATAAATTCGTCTGTATTTTTATTTTCTAAATTTATTAAAGATATTGTTGAAAAATCTTCTTTATTTATTTTATTTTCAAATGTTAATTGTAAATTTTGTGAATCTAATATTGTATTTAAATTTATAGGATAAACTAATATTAATTTATTATAATCAAATATGCTAAATAAAAAATCATCGAAGGTAATATTTTGAATTAAAGTATTATCAATTAAAATTAATTTAGAATAATTTTTAATTTCCATATTAATAATATTTTCTCTTCTAAAATAAATAGTAATTTCATTTGAAATAGATGAAACAGTAAGATAATATTTATTATCAATTAAACTAGTAAAATTTCTATTAATATATTCAGGAGTATTTATTGAAAAATAAGTATTTTTATTTTGATATTCTACATTTTTAATATCATCTGAAATAATACATAATTTATTTATATTATTATTAAAGTTATATGTTACAAAATAAATTTTATATTCATTATTAGTATCAATATCAATTAAAGTTAATGAAAATGGAGATTTATTATTTATTTCATATGTTATTAAAATTTTATTATTTTCAATTTTTTGATTTGAACATAAAATCGTTTCTAAAATCCTACAATATATTTTTTCTTCTTTATTAATTATATTGTCTTCTGATAATAAATTTAATGTTATTATTATATTTTCTGTATTTAAATTAATTGGAAAAATATCATTTTCTAAAAAAAAATCTTGTAAAATATATTCTTCATTATCAAAAGATTTTATACTTTTATCATTTTCTATTAATGATTTTATTATATATTTATCATATTGAACTAAATATAATTTTAATTGTAAAATATTATTTTTAATGGTAAAATTACTAAAAGAAATTTCTTCATTATATCTATTTAATAAAATAATTTTTTTTAAATATTTAAAATCATAATTGTTATTTTTCTCAGTTATCGTTATTATATTTTCACTATTTTGAATAAATGGAATTGGAAAACTTATTTCATAATCAAATGAATTTATAGAATAAGTAATTAAGTTATAAATATAAGTTTTATCATTTACATCAATAATATTAAAAATAAATTGAATATCAGATGTTGAAATGTTAAGATTAATATCATGAATAATAATAATTGTTTGAGATAAATCTAAACTTAAATTAGAATTTGGAATTGAAATAAAATTTTCATCATTCCATATGTTATATGTAATTGATTTAATTCTTGAAAGATTAATTTGAGAAATAAATCCAATTTGAAAATATTGTAATAAATTATTTTGTATATGAATATACTCTGTATTTTTTCTTAATTCATATATTATTTCTAATTCAGTTTCTTCTTCTATAAATTCCTCTTTTTCTGATTCTTCTTGTTCTGCATTTTTTCTTAAGTTATTTTGATTGATTGTTTTTATACTTTTAATAAAGTAGATTAAGTAAATTAAAAGAGAAAATGAAATGTTTTTTATATTTGACATTAAAAAATTAAAAATAATGAATATAATTCCTATTTTATCATTTAATTATTAAAAAATCTATTTTTGATAATTTAATTTATAAAAAATTAATTTAATTTTATTTAAAAAATTAACCCATAAATTAATTACCTAATGGTAGTTTATAATATTCATTTAATAAAAAAAATTTGAACAATCACGTCTTATATTTTTAAGTGAAAAGATTAATAAAAATATCTATAACAATTATATTTGACAAAATTAAAAGGAATTTCAGCATCATTAATAAAAATTAATTTTTATTAATGCGTTCCCTATTGTTCCAACAAAAAGAAAAATAATAAAAAAATATATAATCTTAAAAATAATACTTTAATATATTTATTGAATTACTTTTTTATTAAATAATAAAAATAAAAAAAAATGATAAAAATAACTTAATTCATATAAAGATTAGACATTATAAAGATTGATGATTATAAATATATAATAGATAAATTATATTCACATTTATTTAATCTTTATTAAGAAGAATGATTACCAGTTTTTTCTTTATTTTTTATGTTAATGTAAAATTATCTTTAATATATAATAATACATTATACTATAAACAATTAATATAAAA
>JAJMZS010003254.1:0-27945 GCA_023807205.1 Isotricha prostoma
AAATAATAAAAGCAAATTTTTAAAATAATAGTCTGTAAAAAAAAATAAATAAAATTTTTTTTAAGTTGGTAATATATTATTGTATATTTTTTAGCAAGTATAATAATATATTATTCTTTGAAAGTATATTTTATATAATATAATTAGATGGTTTGATTATTAATTTAATAATAGTGGGTAATACATTTATTTTGAAAAATAAGTTATGTTTTTTATGTAGGAATTTGTTAAAAAAATAATCTTTATATTTTTCATCATAATTAAATATTATTATCAGAATTCTTTTTGTTTTGTAAGATTAAAGTTATATTTTATTTAAAAATAATTAAAATATAAGTTTTAATAATAAAAATATTTAATAAAAAAAAATGTCAAGTTTTGATGAAAATAAAAGTTCATTAAATTCATGGAAAAGATTTTATAATCCTGGAAGAGAAGAAGTATTAAAATTAGAATTACATTCTCCAGAAAAAAAAAAAAAAAATGAAAGAACAATTGAAATAAAAAAATCAGAAGGAGTTGATATGCTCAAATTACATAATTCAATAGATAGAGTAAAAAAATTTTTACCAGGAGTATTAAATTTATTATCAAAATCAACAAAAGAAGAAAAAGCAGAAAAAATATTATATAAAAGATTAGAAAATATAGAATATGAAAATAATTTAAAAGATCAAATTTCAAATTTTAATAAAGAAATTGAGAAATGTAAATTAATAAGAGATGAAAAATCAGAAGATTTAATTAAAATAGATTCAGAAATAAATGATATTGAATTAGATATTAATATGATGACTGATGTATCAAGATTTACTATGATTGAAAAAGAAAGAAATGATTTATTAAAAGAAATTCAAATTAATAAAGAATATATTAAATTAATGAAAAAAAGTTCAAAAAAATTAACAAACTCATCAAATAATATAATAAATAATCAAAATGATAAATTGAATACAATTTCAAATTCAGAGATGAATGAAAATTCAGATATGAAAAATAAACAATCAAATATTTTATCATCAAAAAAAAATTATAGTGAACAACAATTAGAATTATTATTTTTAAGAGCATCACAATCTCGTAGTAAAAAAGTAAAAGAATATAAAAATAAATTACCATTAAAACAAAATATAAAAAAGGAAATAATAGCAAAAATAAAAGAAGAAAATATTAAAATTGAAGAATTAAGAGAAAAAAGAAATTTAAAAATAGATCAATTATATACTCATTATTTAAAAATATTAAAAGAAGGAAAAGATACAAGAACAGAAGGACTTGCTTGGATAATAAGAGAAATATATAATCTTGGAAAAGAAATTATTATGAGTTATTTACCAGATTTTATTGATGAAATGGGAATAAGGTTTATTTTTAAACAAGCAAAAATTGGAATTGAATTACATAAATTAGATGAACAAATTGAAAAAAAAAAAAATGAATTAAATTCAATTGGTTTTTCCAAAATGAAAAATAATATTAATAAAAATAATAATAATTTTTTTACTGAAAATAATGATAAATTACAATTTGATAATTATTCACAATATAAAATGAGAAGAGATCAAAATGGTGAAAATTTTAATTCAAAAGTTACTGATTTATCAAATTCTAATTTTATTCCTCCTGTTTTAAAATTAAAAGATGTACAAGAAATATTAAAAAAAAATGAAATTCATATTTCTCCAAATCAAATGGAAAAATTAATACAATATTTAAATTTAAATAACAGAAGAAATGATATAAAAAAATTTCAACATAAATTAAGAAAAAAAGAAATGGATAGAATATTTGAAGAATATTTAAGAAATGATTATTTTCAAAGATTTAAAGTTGAAAAAAATGTTGTTTTAAGTGCATTAATTGGAGAAGATAATATTTTACCTGAATTAAATAAACAAATGAGAGAAGCAAGAAAATATTATGATAGTTTAAAAGCTTGTGGTATGCATAAAAGAGATGATAATTTATTAAATATTAATATTGGAAATAATAATATGATGAAAATATTAGGGAATAGTAATAAAGGGTTTTAATTTATATATTTTTTAAATATTTTTAATTATTTTTTATTTGTTCTTTTAAAATATATTTTTTTGTTTATGTTTTGGTTATTTGTAAATTTTTTTTGATTTTATCTTAATTTATTGTACATTAAAAAAATTTTTACACAATTTATTGTTATTTTATTTAAAAAAATATTTAAAAATCAATAGAATTAGAAATTTTCCATACAATAATATTTCCATCAAAATTATAAGAAATAATATTTTCATTATTTACTTCAATAAAACCATTAATTCTAGTATTATAATCTATAAAATTAATTTGATTATAATTTTCAATATCATATAAAATAATTTTGTTGTTATGTGCAATTAAAAAAAGATTTTCTTTTCTTAAACAATAAATAGCTGTACATTCATTTTCAATACCATCAATTGTATGAATTATCTTTTGTTTTGATATAGAAATTATTTTAATTCTATCTTTTTTTTTATTTCCTCCACCTAAAATAATTTTATCATCATTTAAAGCACAAATTGCATTTTTACAATTACATTTTGCTTCTTTAATATTAAATAATTTATAATTATTTTTTAAATCCCAAAAAATTGTTCCATCTTCTGAATTTGAAATTCCTATTAAAATATTCTTATCTTCTAATAAATATCCTCCATTTAATTTAGTATAATTATATTGAATTGTATCATGTAATAAAGTAATTTTTTCATTATAAATATGAGATAAACATTTGAATTCATTATCTTTATATTCTATTAATTGTATATCACCTGATAAAAGAAATACAATTATACTTGGATTTTTTATTTTTTTTCTATAAAAAATATCAACTATTTTATCATTTTCTTCTAATTTAAAATCATCAAAAAATCTATTTACTCTACCAAAAATAATTTCTTTATATTTAAATATTTTTTCTTTTTTAATTTTAGAATTATTTATATCATATTCCCAAATTTGAATTGAAGAATCTTTACTTGTTACAAAATGATTTTCATCTTTAATACTTAAACAATTAAAAAAATCTCTACTTTTTGTAATTGGAGATTGTTGTTTATAATTTTTCCAAAAGTAAATATTATCTCCTATTGATATTATTTGTTTTGAATTTGGAAAAATATCAACTTTTGCTATTGAATTTCCAGTATTTATATTTGAAATTTCTTCTAATTGATAATGAATAAAGTTTTGATTAAAACTTTTTATTTCTTGAATTTCTAATTCCATATTATTTATTTTTTTTGTTAAATCTTTCATTTTAAAATCTAATTTTCTATTCATTGTATATAAATCAAATTGACTTTTTTTTTCTAGTAATGAATTAACTTCTCTTTGTAAAATTGTAACTTTTGGTATAAGAATTACAATTTCTTTAATTAATATACTATAAATATCTTCATGTTCAATTTTAACGTTTTCAAGTATAATATCACTATTAATATCTGTTTTTTCAAAAAAAAAATTAAATCTAATTGAATTTTTGTCTTTATTTTCAAATATTTTAAATTTTGTTTTATTAGTTTTTTTATCTATATTAATTTTATCAAATAAAGCATTTAATATATCATCATATAAAATATGATTATTATTTATAAAATTTTGTTCACATAAGTTAAGCTCTAATATTTCTGAAAAAGTTAATATTTTTTGATATTTCATTAAAGTTTCAGGATTTAAAAATGATAATTCAACCTTTTTATTATTTAAATTTTTCAATGATACAATATATTGAATATTGTTATAAATAATATATTTTTCATCTTTTTTTGGAAATATTTTATAAAATGAATTTAAAAATTTTTGAAATTTAATTGAATTCATTTTAATTAAATTTAAAAAAGTATATATATAATAAAAATTTAAAATTTTTTTATTAATTTTATTTTTCATTATTTCGGTCATTCATTTATAACAAAATCAATTTTTCCATATTTTTAACTTCATTATTTTTATTTTATTATAAAAAATTTAATTATTTGTTAATTATTATAATTGATAATAGTTTATTAAAAAATATTTTAATTTAAAAATAAAAATTTAAAATAATTACCAAAATTTATAATTTTCTCCAAAAAAAGAAATATAAAAATGGAAACTATTAAAATAAATAATAAAAAAACCAAAAAATAATGTCTAGTCCAAAATTAAAATCAAAAAGTGAGATTGAACTTGAAAATTCATATTCTCCAAAAGAAGTTGGATCATATATAATTGAAACAAAGAATAATATAATATCAAATCTTTTAAAAGAAATTGAAGAAAATTCAAAATCAGAAAATATATTTTTATTTTATCAAAATTTAGGAAAAATTGAAAAAATGAAATTATTTAAATTATTTTCGGAGGAACAAAAAATATTTTTAATTGAAAATATTTTAAAAATTCTTAGTGTTTATCATTTAAATAAATATTATACTATTAAAATTTTACATTTTATAGGATTAATAATTGATTATATACCAAACAATGAGAAAATTATTTTTCCTTGGAAATTATTTTATAAAATTTATATTATGAACAATTTATGTTTTAAAGGGGAATTTTTTTCAGATTTTAAAATATATAAACTATATAAAAGACTTCATAAATTTATTTCAATTTCAAATGACGATTATTTATATTTAAAAAAAGAAGTTTTAAAAGGATTATTTCATATAAAATTAGAACAAAAAAGAATTTATTTAAATATAATAAAATTTTTCTTTCCAAAAAATTTCTTATTAGATGATAAAGAATTACAAGAAATATTATTTACTTTAATGAAAAATTCAATGCACCCTTTTAAAGGAATTTGTTCTATTTTTAGAATAATATTATCAAAAAATGGTAAAATTCAATTAGAAAATTTAAATGAATTTATTGAATATTTTTTTAGTAGACTTAATCAAAAAATTAATGGAAGTAATTTTATTAATTCTTATAATTCAATAACAAAAAGAAATAAAAAACATAAGAATAATGATTTTGATGTAGAGCAAATTTTAATTTGTTTATTATTTAATGAACAATTTAAAAATTTAAGAAATGAAATTGATGAACATTTTAAATTATTAATTTCTTCTATTCATATGTGTTTAAAAGAAAAATATGATGAAAATAATGGTAAAATTCAAATTATTAATTTTATGGAAAATTTTTCAAAGAGTTTAAAATATATTTTTACGAGAAAAAACTTTGATAATACTTTAAATAAAAATATTTATATTCCAATTAAAAAAGATATTAATGAAGAATTAATTAATAGATTTTCAGAAATATATTCTTATTTATATATTATTATAAAAAAATTTTTATTATTTGATATTAAAGGAAGTGGATATATATTATCAAATTTTTTTGAAATATTATCAATATCAGATAAGATAAAATTTGATATAAATGAATATTTATCAATATTAGAATTTTATAAAGAAAATACCGAAACTCAATTATTTAAATTTGTAAAAAAATTAAATAACATAATTCCACTTTTAATAAATGAAAATTATTATTTTCAAAATCAGAAAATAAAATCATTTATTAATGAAATAATACCATTTTTAATTGATTCAATTTCAAGTGCAGATCCAAGAACTAATACAGAAATATTAAAAATATTTTGTAAATTTTATCTTTATACTAATAATAAAAAATATGATAATTTAAATCCAATTTTAGAAGATTCTTCAATTAAAATAATAAAAAAAATTGTAAAATTATTTGATTTATTTACACAAAGGGCTAATATTTTATATATTTTTGTTTTATCAATGTTTAATTATATTAAAGAAGAGAATAAAAATAAAATATCTGACATTTTTACTAACCATTTAATTGATAATGAAATATCTTCTTTTAGAATTAAAAATTTCTTTGAATTTGATTTATTTAACGAGGATGATAATAAAAAATTATTTAATTTTGTATATGATTCTCTTATTTATATGGATACTTCAAATGAAAATATTATCAATGAACATTTCTTAATTCAAAATAATAATACTCAAAAATTAAAAATGATTGAAGTACAAATTATTAATAAAGAAAAATTAAAAGTTTATGAACAAATTCTTTCAAATATTGATTTTAATTCTCTTAAAATTTATGAAAATGATAAAATAAAAAATAGAGTTTTTAATATCATAAATGGACTTTTTAATATGAAAGAAAAAAATTATTATGAAATACCAAAAGTTGTATTAGAAAATTTATTTTGTTCTTTAATTGAACCAGAAAAAGATGAAAATACAAAAGTTAAAAATTATAATAATGAAAAAAAATTAAATATGATAATTGATTTAATACATAATCTGATTGAACCATATGAAAGGTGTACAATGAATATAATTAATAATTATCAAGAAGATATAAAATTTAATGAAAGAATTATTGATATTTATATTATTATATTGAATAGTGTTTTGAAAAATTATAAAAATGTTTTTCTTAATTATAATAATGAAGATAATTATCCAATTTTAAAAGAGCAATTAACAAAAATAAATTCATATTTTAATAAACAATTTCAAAATGTAAAACAAATTATAGATTTATTAATTAAAAATAATAATGAAAATAAAAAATCTTTATTTACTAATTCAAAAATAGAACAAGAGTTTTATAATATCATTTCATCACATTTAAAATCTTTTAATTCATTTAAAAAAGAAAATAATAAATCATTAGTAAAAATAAATGAAATAATATTTGCATTAAAACCTTATTATTATTTAAATTCATATAAAGATCTTTATTTGAAATTAAAAAAAAATGATGATAATAAACAATTTAATTATATTATTAATTCTAAACTAAAAAATTTCGACTTATATTATAATGATATTTATTCAATTTTTTATACATTTGAAAATAAAAATTTATTACCTTCAATAAATGATTTTAATGAATTAAATGTTTATGATAATTATCCAAAAGAAAAAATATTTAATTTATATGAGAAAGTATTAAATGATTATATTCTAAAACTTTCTACTATAAAATCCAATGAACAATCTGAAATTAATCAAATTATTATGGATATTATTTCTGAAAATACTATTTTTATTTATGATTCTTATATTAAATTATCACCTGAGAATTTCATTAAAATTACTATTATTTTATTTTTAATTAAAAAACTACTTAAAGAAAAAGGATATAATAAAATTAATCAATTAGATTTTAATTTATTAAAAAATATCCAAGATAAAATACATTATTCAATTTTAGGAAATAATAAATTAATAAAAAATAAATTATCTAAGTATCCTTCTTTAAGTTCAATAACTTTTGAGAATCCAATTAATGAAAATATTCAAAATAAAAATCAAGATATAATAAAATATATTCTTGATTCATTATCATCACTTGAAAAAGAAAATGAAATTGATAATATAATATTCTTTTTTTCAGTTTTTCTACCTTTAATAATAAAAACATTTGAATTAAGTGATTTAAAAATAATAGAAAAGATAATATTAGAAAAAATAATAAATAAAAAAATAATTTCAATAGAACAAAAACAATGTTTAATATTAATTCTATTCCAAATATTAAATTTCAAATATAAATCAGAAAAAAAATTTTCATATATAAACATTACAAAAGAAGAATATGAAAAAGATTTTAAAAAAATTATAAAAGAAAATAAAACAAACTTAATGTTAAATTCAATTTATTATGATAATATACCAAAATCGATTATTTCTCTTCCAAAAGAAAATGATAATGAAAATATTAATATAGATAATTTAATAGACTCTTTTAATAATATTAATGATTGGATTTCAGATAAAAATTTAATGGAAGGACCACCACAAAAAAATTTAATGAGATTTTTTAAAAAAGAAAGTAAAGATGAAAAAAATATAAAAGATATATTTACTATGTTAATTACAATTTTAAGAAGTGATAATAATCCTTTTAAAAATAAAAATAAAGGTTTATTTAGTTTTTTCCATGTTAAATTAATTACTTATTTATTATTAAATGGTAATATTGATATAAATGATATTTCATTTGATTCATTTAAAGAAAAGAATTTGTTAAATAATGATATTCAAATTTTAACTTTTACTGAATTTTTATGTGGTAAAATGAATTATTTAATAAAATGCAATTTATTTAAAGATAATAAAGAAATTTGGAGTGTTTTAAATTTATATACAAATGGAAAAAATATGAAAATTGATAATTTTATTGAACAATATTTTAGATTTCTTATTAAAAAAATGAACATTAATCAAGCTGAAATTTTATTAAAAGATTATAATTTAAATCAATCTCATTTACTTTTAATTTTAAAAATCTATTCTATTATTAATGATAGTTTTGATAATAATTTAAAATATTTTGACAATAATATTTTAAATAAAGAAAATGTTTATACAACAATTAATATTGTTTTAGATTCTAATGAAAATATCATTAAATATAAAAACTTTATAACATCTCTTCTTACTTTATATTTAAAATTAGATGGTTCATTTGGTTTTAATGAAAAAACTTTTGAAAATAATTTTGCATTTAATATAATTATAATAACTAAAATTTTAAAAGAAATTTCTGATAAAGGAATGAAAAAAGAAGATAATTCACTTAAAATTTTCTTTTTTGATATTTTTGATACTTTTTATAAACAAATAATAGGAAATAAGGAGATTTTTTCTAATTATTTATTATGTATTTCACAATCATTTAAAGAAAATAAAGTTAATGAAGAAACAATAAAAAATTATGAAACTTGCTTTAAAAGAACAATAAATAATATCAATATATCAAATTGTATTAATTTACTTTTTGAAAATATAAAAATAGAATCTTCAACTAATGAAAAGTTAATTTATCTTCAAGCAATAAGATTAATTTTCTTATATAACATTCATTATCAAAAAGAGAATAAAGAAAAAGAAAAAATATTAAATGATTTAATTTCAATAATAAAACTAATTAAAAATGAAGAATTAAAAGAACAATTTAGTGAAATTTTTGTTTATTATTTTAATATGTTATCAGATGAAGAAAATACTAAATTTATAAATGAAAATAAAGATAAAGATGATGAAAATTTATATGTAGTATTAAGTCAATTATTAAGATTTAGAATTGATTTACCAAAATATATTCAAGAATATATTTCAAGTTTAAAAAGTAAAAGAGAAAATAAAATTATAAAAAATTACATTAGTAAATCTATGGATAGATATCATAATGGTTATTTATATATGAAAACAAAATTAACTTCTGAATGTAAAGAAGTTTTAGAAGATACTTCAAGAAATAATAGTTATTTTTCATAAATTTAATAATGGCATATTATAAATTATTTTAAAAATTTTTATATTAATATTAAATTTTTTTTTTCTTTAAAGAAAAACAATTCTTTTACTCATTAAAATAAAAATAAAAAAAATTTCCAAATCTTAAAATAAATAACTAAATATAATAAGGTTTATTAATTAAATTATCATTAATAATAGGATCACTTGGTAAATATTTATTATAAAAATTAAGATAAGTTTCAGTAAATTTTAAAATAGAAGGTAATCTTACAGGACCACTCCAATTCCAATAATAATATGTAAAATTATAAGTTAATTTTTCAACTGTTTCAATAGGTAAATTTGTATTATCAAATAAACAAGTAAATTCAACTGGAGATGCAGTTCCTTGATTTACTTTTTGAGGTTGAATAAAAAATTCATATCTATCTGAAGAAGTCACTCCTGAATCTATTGTCATTCCTGATGTTGGATTATTTAAATTTTTATTATCATACATTTCAAAAAATTTACTTATTGTTTTTTTATTAACACACATATAAAAAAATTTAGGAGAATAATTTTTATCAAAACATAAATCATTTATATTAATTTCATTATTATTATTATTTTCAATATTATTATTTTCATTATTATTGTTATTATTATTATTATTATTATTTACATTTAATATTTCTTTTATAATTGGAATTTCAGTATTTAAAATTTTAATTTTATCTCCTTCATTTCCTCCTTCTCTATAAATAAAAATAAAATCAGGATATCTTGGAGCACCTTTTGTTCTAAAATTTTCCAAAGCTTTTCTTAATAAAACACTTAAAGCATATCTTTTATCACTAGATTTAATTTGTACAGTTAAAAATTTAGATAATTGTTTATTATAAGTAGAAGTTAAACAATATAAAAATTCATTATCTTTAATTTTTTTACAATTAATTCCAATTGCCATAGTAACTTTATCATTAGGAACAATATTATTAATTTCATATAATTCTCCTCCAGTTTTTACTACCATTTGAGCAATAACATTTGAATAAACAGATAAATTTTTTTTATCAATATTTTCAGTTGAAAAAACTTGAGATGGAATTCCTAATTTTTGAATACAATATTGTTTTATATTTGTATAATAATTTTTTGTATATTTTCCTAATATGAAAAATAGAAGTTTATATTTTTTTAAATTTAAATTTTTCATTTCTTCTATTAATTGTTTTCCATTTCTTATATTAAAAGATTCTATTTTTGGTTCTTCTATAAGAACTTGAATATTTTTTGATGCTTTAATTAAAGAATTTATTATTTTATTTATATAATTTTTATCATCTTTTGTTGTTATAATAATCCATTCATCTTTTTTAAAAGTTGTTGCTCTTATAAAAGGTTTATGTGTAAAATTTGTTTTTTCTTTTTTTAATTGTTCATTATATTTATTATAATTTAAAGTAGGAGGATCTAAAATTCTTCCTTCAATAGTTTCAAAATTATCAAATTCTAATCCCCAAGAATCTTTAATTTGTTTTGGAGTTAATGGAATATTTTTTTGATTTTTTTTTTTCTTTCTTGGATTATCATTTGTTAATAATTTTAATAATTCAGAATATTTTTCAAAGTTTTCATTTGGATTTTTTTTAGTTAATTTTATCATATTTTGTTTTAAATGTCTTCCTCCTTTTTCAATTATATCATCATCCATTCCAGTCAAATAAACTAATTCAGGAATAATAAAATTAACTTCTTCTGAGTTTTTTTTATGTACAATAAAAAGACATTGAGATTTATCTTTAATATCAATTCCATATTGCATTTTATAATAATTAACTAAAGTAATTGTTTTAATATTTTTTTCTTCATCTTTAATATTAATTGTAGTATTATTTGGATTTGAATCAAAAGTTATATCATCAATTATAATTGTTCTATAATTACCATACATTGTTAAAACTGTTTTATTTTGAAAATATTCTTTTATAATATTTTTATAATTTGCCCTTTCATTTTTTTTCGCTAAATCCTTTATTTTCTCAATTGCACTTTGTCCACTTATATATTTATTTTTATTTGAAATTCTAAGATATAAACCTTGAGAAGTTATTACTGTTCCAGTAGAAAAACCAAAAATTATTTGTTCTTTTGAATGATTATTATTTAAATAAACTTTATTTGAATAATTATAAAAATCTCCTTTTTTAAATTTAATCATTCCATCATTTGACATTATTATTTGTTTAATTAAAGTTTCCATAAACATTTTTGTTACTTGATTACTTTCTCCTTCACTTCTTATATTATTTAATTCAATTAAATTTTTAGTTTTTTCTATTATTACATTATATTTTATTTCGTTAAATTCAACTTCTAAAGTTAATTTTGAATTTTTTGAATCGTTTACAAAAAGAGAAAATCCACTATGAAAATATTTTGAAAAATTTTCTTTTAATTCATTTGATGCTTTTTTTATTATACTTCTTAATAAAATAGTATTATCTTCTGCAATTGTTGGTTCAATTTTAATTGAAAATTGCATTGCATGTTTTTTATTTGGATTAAAATGCATTTTTAAATAATTTGTTTTTATTTGAATTGTTTTTTCTTTTCTAAAAGATGAGTTTTTTCCTGGGGCTTGTGGAAATTTTAATTTTTCTTCTTCCATTAATCTTAAATTTGTATTTATATAATATTAGTTTTCTTATATTTGGAGGGAGAAAAAAAAATTATTTTTTTATTTCTAATCATTTTGAATGATTTTTTGTTTAATTTTTTTTAATATTAATTTATTTAAAAATAAAATTGGTTGGGTTAAAAATTAAATAAATGTGGGTTAATAATGATTTTTATAAAACTGAAAAATTTAAACCAAAATATTTTAAAAAAGAAAAAGAAATAGATGAAAATATGTTGGAAAGTAAAGAATAAAAAATATTTTATATCTTTAATTATTTAAATTATGTAGATACTTATATTCCAAATTTCATTAATTTTTCAAAAAATGGAATTAATACAAGTATATTAACAAAAGAAAATGAAATATTGTCTATTAAAAATTTTTTAGAAAAAGAATCAATAGAAAATAAAGAATTATTTGAAAAGGAGAATTCTTTTTATGAAAAATTAAAACAACAAATTGAACAATTATTACAAAAAATAAGAGAATTACAAAAAGAAAATGATGATTTAAAATATCAAATAAAATTAAAAAATAAAAATGATAATACAATTAGAGCACAAATAAACTTTACAATAAAACCAAAAAAGAAAAAAAAAATAATAAATGAAATTGAAAAAATAGAATCTTTTAATATTGAAAAGACAAATGTAGAAAAATTTAGAAGTGCAAAAAAAATAGAAGAAGAATTAGAATTAGATCATGAAATAATTGAAAAGAAGAAAAGATATAAATTAATAAAAGAAAAAATTGTTCAATTAAATTTAAATCATAAATTTGGAAAAATTGATCAAATAAGAAAAGAAACTATTGAGAAAGAATTACAAAAAGAAAAAGAAGAACTTGAAGAATTATATAGATTAAAAAAGGAAAGATTAAAATATGAAAAACCAATTATTTTAGAATCTGAAATGTTAATAAATGATAATGATAAAGAAAATAATTTAAAAACTTTTGTTAAAACAGTTAAAACTAAAGATTTAGAAATTGAAAATGAATATCATTTCAATTTTGATGATACAAATATTAAAGAAGCAAAAATTAATCGTAGAAAATTAACAGAAAATCAAATTAAAGAAATTAGTAAAATGGATAATTTAAATAGTAAAAAAGTTTCTATTAATAAAAAAAATGAAATATTATCAATTTTAATAAATGACATAGAAAAATATTGTCAAAATTTAAAAAAAAATAAGTTAATTTATAACCCAAAACAAATTAAAGAAGTAAAAGAAAATAAAATTTATTTAAAAAAATTATTTTATGATTTATGTAAAAGTCCTAATTTAAATGTTGATATTAATGATGCAATTGAATTATTATTTGAAATAGTTAATTCAAATTATAATGATAATTTAAATTATATGAAATTAAAAGATAAAAATGAATATGATAAAGATGATTTTGATATTGATTTAAATGATGAGTATAAAGATATTATTAATAAAACAATTGAACATATTACTAATATGTATAATTTAAAGAGAATTGATTCAAAATTTGCTCCTGAATTTTTAGCGAGAGCAATTTTAAATTGTGAATATGATGATAAAATGTATCAAAGAATTTATGATATTTTTAATGAAGAATTAAACAAAGATCTTATTTTTTAATAAAAAAAATTTTTATTAAATAATTATTTTTTATATTTTTTCTTAAAATAATAAAAAAAAATAAAAAAAAATAAATATTGAAAAAGAAAAAAATAGAAATAAATTAATAAAAATAAAATGTCAGATTTAGTTTGTTGTAGATATAATAAAAATCATAAAGTTAAAAGAAGTAGATTAGTAATTCATGAATATAAATGTCCAGACAAAGATAAAAATCCTAATATAATAGTAAGTCCATTTGATCCAAATGAAAAAATCCATATTAAAAATTATGAAAAACATTGTAAAAAATATGAACAAAAAATTGATGATGAATTAAAAGAAAAAATGAAAGAATATATTAAAGATAAAAATAATGAAGATAATTATCAAAAATTACAAGAAATAAGAGTTAAAGAATTAAATGGTAATTATAATGAAGAAAAAAAAAATATTATTGGAATGGATAAAAAAAAAAAGAAAAAACCTAAGAAAAGTAATTATGAAATTTTAAATGATGAAATTAAATTAAAACAAAGAGATGATTATATTGAAAATGAGGTTGAATTTATTGAAGGAATTAAAAATGAAGGAATAACTTTTGAAGATGATAGTTATACTCACAATTTTTCAAATGATTTATTTTCTGTTTTAAGTGAATTTGAAACTTTTGAAGATAGTGATTTTGATCCTAATAAATATGATTTAGATTTGAATTATCTTAATAAACAAAATATGATAAAAGATTATCATTAAGATGATAAATTTTGTTTTTAATTAATATTCATTATTTTATAAAATTTTCTTTTATATTAATTTTTTAAATTAAATATTATTTGATAATGTATTTATTAAAAAAATAAATAAAAAAAAATATAAAAAATAACATTTTAATGATAATTGTTTTCTCCATTACTATTAATTTTATTTTTTGAAATTCTAAAAGGTTGTTTATTATTATTATTACTTAATTGTCTATAACTATTTTTATTACATTTATTATATAAATTATTATTTAAATAATATTCATTTACTTCAAAATTATACATTTTTCTATTAATTGAATCAGCCAATTTTGTATTCATCATTCCTTTTTCAATTTTAATTTTATGTAATTTCATATTATTATTATTTATTAAAGGAGCAGTTGAAACTTTTCCTCTTTCAACTGAATGTGAATTTTGTAAATTTTTTGAATCAACATTATTTAAATTATTATAATTATTTAAATTCCTTTTATCAATCATTTGTTCAGTATTTATAATTTTTGAATTTAAATTATCTATTTTTTCCCAAAGATTATTTCCTCCTATATTAAAATTACTATTTGGTCTTTTTAAAGGAATCATTGGAATTATTATATTACTTGTTGCAGAATTAATATTTAAATTTGATATAAAGTTTGCACTCATTAAATCAATTCTATCTTTAGAATATTCATCTGTATTATTTCCATTTGAATTAATCTTTTTTGATTCATTTGTTGTGGATTGAGTATCTAAATTATTATTGATTATATTTATATTTTTTTTTAATTTTGAAATTGTACTTGATTGATTTATTTCTGGGAGATAAAAATTAAATTTATGATTTTGACTTGATGATGATAGTAAATTTGATATTTCACTTTTTTCTTTTTCTTGATTTAATTTTGTTTTTCTATTCCATGATGTGAAAAGTGGATTTTGATTTATATTATAGTTATTATTATTTATAGTATTTATATTATTTGAATTATTTAAATTATTATTTGTATTATTTATTTTATTTTGTATTGTATATAATTGAGGAGATTTTGAACTTTTTTCATTAATATTATTTACATCTATTATCATTTTTTTTAAATAATTAGGCTTATATTTTGGATTACTATTATTTTTCTTGTCTTTTATTTCATCTAATTTTTCTTCTTTATTATTGATATTTTTTTTTATAATATTATAATTATTAGTATTTGTATGAATATTAGAATTATTATAATTATTATAATTATTATTATTGTTATTATTTAAATTATTATTATTATTATAAAATTTCATTTCTGTTTTTTGTTTTTCTTCATCTTCTTCAGGAATAACATCTTCACATAAAACTTTTTTTTTATTATTTTTTTCTTTTTCTTTATTATCTATTTCTCAAAATAAAAATATTATTTATATATAATTAATTACCTTTTCCTTCTAATAAATCTAAAAGTTCTTTATCTTCATCATATTCACTTTGTAAATCAATATAAATTTGTTGTGATTTAAATAAATTATTTTGTTTTTCCTTATTTTTTATTGGTTCAAAAAAATCTTTTGGAAAAGATTTTGGATTAATAATAATACTATTTTTTATTTTTGATTAATTTTACTTTTTTGGTTTTGATGATATGTTAATTTGGTTTTTATTTTGTTTACTTTCTTTTTTTTCATCTTTTATATTTTCTATTATTTGTTCTGTCATATTATCAATTGTTTTTAATTATTTTTTTCCATAAAATTATTTAATTAAATTGATACTTGATGAGTTAAAAAAGGGTTTTTGAATATAAATATTTTTAAATTATTTTTCCAAATATATTTTTTTTATTCTGATATTAAAGTTTATAATTTATTAAATTTAAATTATTTATTATTTTATAAATCTGTTTGTTTTGTGATATTTTTTTTTATCTCATTTATAATATTATCAATTTGATTAATTCTTTTTTCAAGGACTATTTTTTCTAAAAATAAAATTCTTTTAACATTATTAATTTTTTTTTGTCCATAAAAATATTTTGAATATAACTCATCAGTAAATTTACTATAAATATTTAAATAATCCATAATATTTTCTTTCATTAATAAATATTCTCCATATTTCTTTTTTTTATAATCACTTAATTTCATTTTTAAATCTTGATAAGTTCCTATAATATTTTCAATATAATTAGTACTTCCAATATCATAAGAATTATTAATTAATTTAATACTTCCATCCCAATTTAATCTTTTTCTAAAAATATTATTAACTACCTCAATAATAAATCTTCCAACAACATTATTTTTTTCTGAAGTATAACCAAAATATAATAAAGCAGAAGTATTAGGAATTGGTTTTGAATTGATTACTATTTCTTTTCCTTTTTTAATTTCTTTTGTTGTTCTTATTACAAATCTTTTCATTGCTTTATTATATAAATATTCTACATCAATTAAATCATTAAACATATCTTTTGAAAATAAATCTAAAAATGGAATTAAAATTGTTCTATTTTCATTTATTATTGAATTTGCTAATATTAAAACTCTATATTTTAAAAAATTTTCTTGATCTGCTTTTTTAAAATTAAACTCATCATATAAAACTTTTTCTTCATTTTCTAAAGATTCTTTTGCTCTTTTTATTTCTTCAAATAAATTTGTTCCTTTTAATAAATTTAATTCTTCTTCAGAATAAAAAATAGGAAAATTACCTAAATTTGTATATTCATAAAGATTAAAATAAGGTTTAAATTCTTTATAAAATTTTCCTTTTTTAATTCTCATTGAATGTTCTATCATAGTTGTCATATAAAATAATTCTTTTGTTGAAAGATAATGTATATAATCATTTTCTAAATTTAAAATTTTTTCCCATAAATTATAATATTTTCCTTTTTTTTTATTTTTATAAAAATTTGAAATTAATTCTTGACTTATTATCATATTTCTTGGTATTGAAATTATTGTTTTATTTATTGGAATATTATCATTTGCTGTGAAAAAAGGAAGATTGTGATTTTCATCTACTGGATTTAATGTTAGTGATTCATGAATTGTAATATTTTTTATTTTTGCCCATTCTAATACTTCATTTACTTTGTCAATTTTTTCTTGGTCAAATAAAATAATTTTTTGAATTAAATAAAGGAAAAATATAAATTTTAATGACATAATTTTTCAAAATATTATTTTTTTTTTATTTTTTAATTTGATTTTTATTTTTTTTATATATATTATTCAATTTATATAATACTTTTAATATTAAAATTATTTATTTTTTGATTTAAATATTTTGAATATTTTTATATTATTTTTTTTATAATTTAAATAGTTTACTTATTTTAATTAATAAATCAAAAATGTCTGAAGAAATTAATAAAACAACTTCAATAAATTCTGAAGTTGAAATTAATAATGATGAAAATAATAATAATAAAGAAGAAAGTAAAATTCAAGATATAGATAATATGAATAAAGAAAGTAAAATCCAAAATATAAATAATATGAATGAAGAAAGTAAAATCCAGAATGTAAATAATATGAATGAAGAAAGTAAAATCCAGAATATAAATAATATTAATGAAGAAAGTAAAATCAATATTAATGAAGATAATAAAATCAAAAATATAAATAATATAAATGAAGATAGTAAAATCAGCATTAATAAAGAAAATATAAATCATAATTTAGACAATAATTATAAGTCAGAAAATAATATAGAAAATGATATCAATAAAGATAATATAAATCAAAATATAAATAATAATAATTCAGAATATAAAATAGAAAATAATCATAATAAAAATATAAATCAAAATATAAGAAATATTAAAAATTTAGAAAATAATATAGAAAATGATATAGTAAATAATTCAAATGAGGAAAATATAAATATTCATAAAAATAAAAATTTAGAAAACGAAAAAGATAATATAAACAAATTAAATGAAGAAAATAAAAACATAATAAATAAAAATGATAACAATAACATAGAAAATAAAATTGAAAATAAAAACAAGAACAATAACATAGAAAATAAAATTGAAGATATAAACAATAACAAAAATATAGAAAATAAAATTGAAAATATAAACAATAACAAAAACATGGAAAATAAAATTGAAAATATAAACAATAACAAAAATATAGAAAATAAAATTGAAAATAAAGAAGAAAAACACAAAGAAATAAAAGACTCAATTTCTAAAAATGAAAAACCCAAAATTGAATCTTCTTCTGATATAAAAAAGAAACAAATAAAATGTCCTTATTGTTATTTAGATTTAGAAAACACAAAAGAAAATCCTTTAATTCAAGAATTTCCAATAAAATGTCAAAAATGTCAAAATATATTTTTTTACATAAAATGTTTCCATTGTACAAATCCAATTTATTTTAATCAAATAATAGATTTTCAAAACTTTACAATAAAATGTCCATATAAAAAATGTCAAAAAACATTTTCAATAACAAAATGTGATTTATGTTCAACAAAAATATTTTTTAATGGGAGATTTCCAGTAAAATGTCCAAATAAAAATTGTAATAATTTCTTTGCAAAAATAAAATGTCCTTTTTTAAATTGTTCAAATTCAATTACTTATTCAACTAAAATAACAAATAAAAATTTACCTTATTTAGAAGGAACAATTGTAGAATGTAATAGACATAATCCTCATTTTTTATTTCAAAAAATTTCTTGTTTTCATTGTTCTAAAATTTTATTATTTTTATATCCTCAAAATTTATATATTCAAGGACAAAATATTATTTGTCCTTATGAAAATTGTAATCAAAGTTTTAATATGTTAAATTGTCCTAATTGTCATAAAAATAATTTTTTTCCTAAAGGAGGAAATTTTTTTGGTGTTAATTTAAAATGTATTTATTGTCAATTTCTTTTTACTAATTTATTTTGTCCTTTTTGTTTAGTTGCTTTTAATATTAAAAATGATAAGAGAAATTATATTGAAGGAAATATTTTAAAATGTCCTTATAAAAATCCATCTCATGATAATATAAAATTTCAAATTGTAAATTGTATTTTTTGTAAACAACCTAATATTTTCAAAGATAAAAAAATATATTTTCATGGTCAAAAAATAATATGTTCAAATAAAAATTGTAATAAAATTTTTTGTAAAATTCCTTGTCCTTTTTGTTTAAAATTTAATATTTTTCCAAAAGGAGATTTTTCATATGGAACAATGTATAATTGTATATATGAAAATTGTTTAAAAAGATTTTCTATTTTTTTATGTCCAAATTGTAAAAATTATCAAGTTGAAACAAGAGAAATTTTAGAAGGACAAAATATAAAATGTGTTAAATGTAATATTTTATTTTTTTCAATAAGATGTCCACATTGTAAAAATGGAATTCAAGGATTAAATGAAAAATTAAGATTTGGACAAAGTATTTTATGTCCTTATATAAATTGTCAAAAATTATTTAATTATTATTATTGTTGTAAATGTAAAAAACCTTTATATGATAAGAATAATTCATATTTTGATGGTTCAATTATTAAATGTGGTTATAAAGATTGTGGAATTGCTTTTAGAAATTTTATTTGTACTAAATGTGATACAAATAATTTTGTTATTGTTAAAAAAAATGAAAATAATGATAATAATAATTTTAATTATGATAATTATAATAATTATGATAATTATGAATTTAATGATGTTATTAAATGTAATTATTGCCAAAATAAATTTTATCCTTTGAAAATGATAAAAATATTTAATGAAGGAAAAATAATGAATTTTTATCAAGGTGATTATATTAAATTTAATCAACCAATAAAAGATCCTTTTGAAATAAATGCAATGAAAATTTTTATAAATAGAAATGAATTATATAATATGATTGAAAATATAAATGAAAATCAAATTGCAGATTCACAAGAAAATATGATTAATTATCAATTTATGAAAGAAAAAGAAGTAAGAACTCAATGTTGTTTTTGTTTAAGTAAAATTAGTGAAAGTGTTTTTATTCCTTGTGGACATAGATGTGTTTGTTATGAATGTGGAATGGAAATTATGAGTAAAAAAAAAAAATGTCCTATTTGCCAAATTGATGTTACTTTTTTATTACCAAAAGTTTTTGATTCTTAAATTTTTTTTATTATGAATTAAAATCAAATATTTTATATAAATTTTAATAAATAAATTATTTTTAATATTGTTTTAATTTTATTTTTTTTAATTTTTAAATTTATATTATTTTAATAAATTAAATTTTTTATTATTTATTTGAAGAAAAAAAAGCTTTTAAAGGAAAAGAAATCATTTGAAAAATAATAGAAATTCCATTATAACCACCAGGAATAAAAGTTAAAATAAAAATAATAATTGAAATTAATTGTATAAATGTACAAATTAAAACAACAATATAATAATTATATAAATAAGAAAAAATAAAACCACCAATCACAGAAAATAAATAAATAATAGTATAAAAACATCTTTCTTTCTTAAATAACATTTTAATAAATTCACAAGTTCCATAAATAAAAATAAAACTTAATAAAATTATTAAAGAACCAATTGAAAAAAGAGAAGAAAATTTTCCTGGGAAAAAAATTATTAAAGGTAAATGAAAAAAGGATAAAATTATAAATAATAATCCAACTGCGAAAACAATAAAAAAATAAGTGTAATTTATTTCTACTTCTACAGTTTCAGTTAATGAAGATTTTATTGTATTTAACATTGATGATTCTTCATTTTCTCCTTCTTCAATATCTTTTTCTGTTTTTTCTTCTGTTTTTTTTGGAATTCCAAATAATGTAATAAATTTATCTGTCATCTTTATTTTTTATATTTTTTTTAAATTAAAAAAATTTAATTATTTTCGTTTTTTATATTTTAAATGTAAATTATATTTTCCAAAAAAAAATTTTTTATAAATAAATTCAAATTAAAATTCCTTCCTTATAATTATTCATTTTAAAAATATAAATAAGGAAAAAAATAAATCAAAATATATCAAAAACAATTAAAAAAAAATAAAAATAAAATATGTTTTTATTTTCTTTCTTCATATTATTTCTAATAAAAAATATAAAAACTCAAATAACTATAAGCACAGAAACATTAAAACAAAATGGAGGAAGTCAATCAATAGCAATTCCAATTAATTCACATGATTATACACAACTTGTAATTACATCAAATGGTTATTTAATAAAATTAAATTCAGATGCTACAATTTATGAAACATCAAATCAAATAATTCCATTACAATTTAAAGGAGTAGACTCGGATGCTTGTCAAATAAATGATAATTTAATTGTTATTTTAAGTGCTGATGATAAAACATTAACTTTTTTTAATATTGATTCAGAATCTATTATTGTAAGTAATGATAATAAAGTAAATGATTATTCAGATAATGCAATTTCACTTTCTTGTGCAAATGAACATTTTATTCTTGCAACTTCATTTAATAGTCTTGTAACTATTAAATTATATTATAAAACTAATATTAAGTTAACAACTACACTTTCAGGTATATCTGATAATCAAATTACTTGTACTTTATTTCCTTCTTTATATACAGTTTGTTTTTATACTTATAATTCAAAAAATAGTATTAATTATATTTTATATAATAATACTTTTGATATTATTAAACATGAAGATGTTGCCAATATTAAAATGGAACATCAACCTTATGATAAATATAAAAGATCTGAAACAACAATCTTGAATTTAGGAATTTTTTCTAAAAGAATTAGAAATGATAAAGTTATATTTTGTGCAATTAAAGAAAGAGTAAATGATAATATATTTTACTTTTGTAATATTGGTAATTTAACAATTGGAAATTCAAATCCTTTATATTTAGCAAGTGATGCTGAGACTCAAGAATATGCATTTATAATGTCAAATTCAAATAAAATAAGACAATGTTTTGTTGGAATAAGAAATGATAATTTATATCCTGTAATTTGTAGAAAATCAACAGATAAAAATGGAGATGGCATAACAGAAAATAATTTACTTTCAGTTATATATGTTAATGAGAGTGCACAATTTGATTTTTTACCTGGTCAAACAGCAAATGGTTTAATTAAAATTTTACCTAATGAAAATGACCAAATAATTAATTTAGTAGAATTTGATAATAATGCAATAGGATTTATTTTATCAAATGGTACAGATACAATAATCTCAGTTTATTATCCAAAATGTTCAGGTGATTTTTCATTATCATTTTCTAGTTTTCCTAGTGATACTGGTACATGTTACTCAACAACTCAAACAGTAAATAATTATTATTATGATTCTTTATATCATAAATATTTTCCTATAACTGGAAATGCCAATACATGTTATAGAGAAGAAGATTTATCACTTACTTGTACTTGTGATAATAGTATTGGATTTTATCCTGTTCCAAGTGATTATGAAGGAACTGATTATTGTTGGAATAAAAATTATGAATATAACTTTTATTTTTTTGATAATACATTAAATATATTTAAAAAATGTTATAATGGTTGTTTAAAATGTTCTCAAATAGGAACATCAGAAAAAGATACAAAATGCATTTTATGTGATAATTCAATAAATTTATCTACAAGTTCTAATTCATATTATCCAGTAAATAATGATTCAATAGATACAAATAATATTCTTTGTTTTGATAAAGATACAATAATTATAGGATATTATTTTAATATAAATACAAATCAATTTGAAAAATGTGATAATTCATGTAAATATTGTAGTAATCAATCAACATCACCAACAACTTTATGTAGTGAATGCGCCTTAAATTATTATCCTAAAAGTACTACTTCTTCTCCTAATTTAGAATGTTATTTATATTCTACTTCACTTGATAATTGGTATGTTGATGCAGTTGAAAAAGTATTTAAACCTTGTATTATATCATGTAAAAAATGTGATAAATATTATATGGAAAATGATAATATTGAAAATAAATGTACTGAATGTAATACTAATTATTATATTTTATCAAATGAAGATAATTCAATTCCAATGCCTAATTTTTCATGTAAAAGTATTAGTACAAAACCACAAAATACAATTTTAGTTTCTATAACTCAAGGAAGTGAAACAATAAATGTTCTTCAATATTGTAATGAAGCATGTTTATCTTGTAGTGAAATTAGTAATGATGTAACTAATCCAAAATGTATTAGTAATCAATGTTCAAGTAATTATTATCCTTTATATAGTGATTCTACTATTTGTATTAATGAAGTTATTAAAGAAGATTATTTTAGTCATTATTATTTAAATTCTAATAGTGGAAAATATGAAGAATGTAATATTGAATGTAATACTTGTTCAGATTATAATAATTATTGTAATGAATGTATTAGTTCATATTATTTTTTATTAGGAACTAAATTTTGTTATAGTGAAAGTACAAAAGAAGATAATTTTCTTTTAAATACTGACTCAGTAATTCCATATTATGAATTATGTTATGAAAATTGTTTAACTTGTATTGAAGTTGGTGATGAAAATGATAATAAATGTACTTCTTGTATAACAGGACAATTTCTTAATCCATTTAAAATTGGTCAATGTACTTTAATATGTGATAATGATCAATATTTTTATGTTGATTCTAATTTAGATTATATTTGTGTTGATGAATGTCCAAATAATTATCCTTATTTAGATGAAGATAGTAAAAGATGTTATGATGATTGTGTTAATAATATTAATGGAAGAGTATTTTTATATGAAAATAAATGTGTTGAAAATTGTCCTGATGATACTATAATTGGAAGTGGGAATAAATGTATGGATGGTGAAAATTGTAGGAAAAGTTATTTTAAATTAAAAAATGATATTTCAAATTTAAATGATTCAATACCAAATTTAATTAATTCTTATATGGAATATTATAGTTCAAATGATCAACATGTTAATATATATAAAAATACTAATTCAAAATATACTCTTTTAATTTATAAAAATGAAGAATGTATTAATGATATTAAAAATGAAATTAATTTTCCAGATTTAACTGAATGTGTCAATAAAATAAAAGAAGTAAATTCAATACCAGAAAATACTTTATTAACAATATTATTATTAAGTTCAACATCAAGTCAAACTGAATATAAAATATATAATAATAATAATAATATTGAATTATCAAAAAAACCATGTGAATCACTTAAAACAAATGTTATTGTTTCTATTCCAGAAGAATATGAAGAGAATATAAAAATGGCAAAACAATTTTTAGATGATTATAATATTAATCTTTATGATATTAATGATCCTTTTTTTACTAATGTTTGTTTTGAATTTACTGATAATGGAAAAGATATTATTTTAGAAGATAGAATTAAAGTTTATTTTCAAAATATTTCTTATTGTGAAGAGGGTTGTGAATTAGTTAGTATTGATGTTGAAACATTACAAGCTAATTGTTCTTGTGATGTAAAAACAGATTTTTTAAATAATATTTTTGATAATTCTGTTACTGGTGATTATTTAGAAATGATTAATGATGCTAATATTAAAGTTATTAAATGTTACAAAAATGTATTTGATTTTGGACATTTTATTAAAAATGCAGGAAGTTATATTATGCTTACATGTATTATTAGTCAGATTCCTTTTTTAATTTTATATATTATTAATGGATTGATTTCTATTAGAGTTAATTTATTTCAATTTTTTTTAGATAATCCTCCAATTAGAAAAGCAAATAAAAATCAAAACTATGATTCAAATTCTCAAAATGAATTAAAAGAAAATATAAATAATAATAATAATGAAATAAACAATAATGATACATATGATAATAATAATAATACATATACTAATAATAATAATTCAAATAATAATAATGATGATAATGATGATAATAATAATGAAAATAATGATAATTATGGAACACCAAATACTTTAATAAAAAAAGATCCAAAAAAATTAATGGTAATGGTAATAAATAATAATTATTTTGATGATGAAGAACCAAATTCATTAGATTATAGTAAAAGTAACTATTCTTCAATATCAAATTCAATAAAATCAAATACTCGTTTGAAAAAAAATACAATAGATATTTATTCAGAAACACATGATAAAAGTCCAGAAATAAAAAAGAAAAAAATAAATAAGAAAAATTATGAAAAAATAGATATAAATAAAGAAAAAATAATAATTTCAAATACAGAAAGTTCATTTTCAGAAGAAGAAGATGATAATTTAAATACAATGGAATTATATGATGCATTAATATATGATAAAAGAACTTTTTGTGAATTTTATTTAGAACAATTAAAAGAAAAACAAGATATATTAAGAACTTTTTTTAATAAAAATCCTTATGAAATATTTTATATAAAAGTAATGGTTTTTATTTTTGGAATTGGAATGTTTTTTATTTTTAATGGATTATTTTATAGTGAAAGTTATATTAGTGAAAGATATTGGACTAAAAAACAAGATTTTATGTTTATTTTAAAAAATCAAATTACAAAATGTTTTTATTCTTCAATTTGTGTTGTTATATTAAATTTTTTAATTGAACTTTTAGCAGATTCAAAAAATAATATTGAAAGTTTAATTAATAAGAAAAAAAATAATGATAAAAAATTCAAAAAAGAAATTTCAAAAATTTTAAATAGTATGGAAAGAAATTATTTGATATTTATTTTTATTGATTTTATTTTATTGTTTTTTGGTTGGTATTATTTAAGTGCATTATGTAATGTATATCATAACTCACAAAAAGATTGGATTATTGGTTGTTGTATTACTTTTTTATTAATTCAAATTTATCCTTTTCTTTTATGTTTAATTGTTGCTTCTTTAAGGTTTATAGGATTAAAATGTAAATTTGAAACTGCTTATAAATTAAGTGTTTGTTTATCTGATTGAGATTTTATATTTTTTGTAATTTATAATTTTATTTATTTTATTTTTATTTTTTTATAATAATAACTTTTTTTACCAAATTAAATTTACATTTTAGTTCATGTATAATTAAAATTACAAAATAATTTTTTAACTTTATTTATTCATCATCTTGTTCTTCTTCAATATTTTGATTATCAAATGACATTTTAATTTTTTTTCTATTATCTTTATTTTCATTAGTTTCAGTATTTCTTTCATTAATGTTTATAATATCAGTATTTACAAATGTTTCATTATTTGTATTATCAGTATTTATAGGTTTTTTTTTCATTTTATTTTTAAATGGAGAATCATCTTCATTTGTAATTTTATTATCTTCTTCATTATATTTATCTTCATGAGAATTTTGATTTAATAAAATACAATTTGTATTTATATTTCTACTTGAATTTAAATTTTGTCTATTTGTTTCAATTTGATTATTAGTATTATTATTTTCATCATTATTATTATTATTATTATCATTATTATTAATATTATTATTACTATTACTATTATTATTAATATTATTTATATTAATATTTAAATTCATAATTTGATTATTATTTTCAATATTATTATCAGAATTATTTCTATAAGATTCAATATTAATTTTAGAATATTCAATAGATTCATTTTCAATTAAAGTAAAAAAATCAAATTTACAATCAGGACAATGTGAATCACTAGTATGAATAATATAATCATAAAGACATTTATAATGAAAAACATGTTTACAATTTGTTAAACATATCTGTTTATTTTCATCAAAATTATCTAAACAAATCATACACTGAGTTCCATATTTTTCATGTCCTTTTATATTATATTGAATAGGTTTCATAATATTTTTGAAAATATAAATTTTTTTTTTTAAATTTATTTCTTCTTCATTTTCACTTTGGGCATTCAAATTATTTAACATAAATAAAGCAACTCCAATATTTGAATTATCCTCATCACTTGTAAAAGAGTTTCTTTTATAAATCATACAAATAATTAAACAAATAAAAAGAACTCCTAAAATTGCCCCTACTATTATTGAAATTGTATTTGCAATTTTTTGACTTTTACAAAATTCTTTATTAAATTTTTCTTCACATGAACTTGAATTTTCATCATTTTTATTTATATCTTCTGCATATATTCTTTTTGAGAGAATAAGTAAAATTAAAAAAAAAGATTTTTTAAACATATTGTTTTTGTTTAATTTATTTTTTATTATTTTTTATTTTTCTTTCTATGCTCTGTATGTTATTTTATAGTTTTTTTTCAATATTTTTTTTTAATAAATCATTAATTTAAAAAAATATAATTTATTTTAAATAAATATATTATATAAATATATGGAAGGTGATATAGAAAGTATTGAATATAAACAAAATTTTTTGAGAAAAGAAATTATTGATAAAGGATATAATGAATATGAATTTATTAAATTTATGAAATCAAAAACGGGAGAAAATGAGATTAGTTTGGAACGTTTTTCACTTGAAAAAGTAAAAGAAATAGTACAAAATTTCCAAAAAGAATCAAATTTAATATTAAATATAAATAGCAGTTATTTAATCAACAGCCCCTTTATTTTAAATAATAATAATGATGATAATAATAATAGTAATAATAATAATAATAATAATAATAATGATGATAATAATAATAATAATAATAATAATAATAATAATAATAATAATAATAATAATAATAATAATAATAATAATAATTAATAATAATAATAATAATAATAATAATAATAATAATAATAGT
>JAJMZS010003255.1:0-27902 GCA_023807205.1 Isotricha prostoma
TTTTATTATATTGCAATTATTAGTATCATTTCTTTGAAATTAAAAATAATTTAAAGAATAACTTTGATATAAATTTATAATCGTCAATTATTTAAATATTATAATTTTTTTTTGTACTTTATTTTAAAATATTATAAATTTAAAATTGAAATTTTATAAATATTTTTTTAAAAGAATATATAAATATAAGTTTATATGTAAATTTATTCACAAAAAAACAAATAAAAATGTCTGGTATAAGTTATTTTGAAAAAATATATGTTCAAATTCTAAAATATATACCAAATAATAATTATCTTAACTTCCTTTTAATGTCATTAAGATTAATACCTCTCATTTTAATAACACATGATTGGAATATTCATTTACATTATAGTGTAACATATTATCTATCATATTTAACCTTTTTACCTATTATACATACTATTAATTCTCAAAATATTACATTAATAATAATATTAGTTTTATTTATCTATTCAATTATTAATATTTTCATCATTATAAAATATTTCAAACAAATCAAAGAATTTAATAAAATTTCAAATTCTAAATTATTTAAATTTCTCATTCAAATGATGTATTGGGTAAATTATATCTTTGCTCCTTATAATTTTATGATTTGTGTTGAAAATTATTTTTGTTCCCCAATATATGATGAAAATGTAAGTTATAAATTAATAAAAAAATCTAATAATGATTGTAGAAATTTAAAAAATATTATAATTATGATAATTCAAAGTATCTTAATTATTTATATTTTTTTATTAAATATTTTTTTTTCATGTATAATTTCAAAACCATGTTGTTTAACTTCTTCTATTATTGTTACAAAGTTAAATGAAGTTAAACTAAAATTATTTGTTTTACCTTTATTTCAAGCTGTTTTAGTTTTTGATTATTATCTTCCTTTAAAAATATGTATTTTAATAAAAGGTGTTATTAGAGGAATATATATAATATATTTTTTATATTTTATTTTCAATGAATCAAAAAATTTTTATACTTGTTATGAATTTAGATTAATTATCCTTTTTATTGATTCAATGTGTTTTGTTTCATGTGTTTTTGAATTTATTTTTTTATTTGATTTGAAAAATAATATGGAAATTTTACAAAAAAATGGAACAATTATAATATTTAAATTAATAATTGAAATAATTTTATCATTTAGTATTGTTCAAGTGGTCTGTTTTAATGAAAAGAAAATTATTCTTCAAATTTTTGATGGTGAGATTTCAAATAAACTCTCATTTGAATTATTAAATAAAATATATTATATCTTTAATCATCCAGAAATAATTTTAGGAAGTGATATTTTATATGAAATAATAGAATATTTTGATACAACTTTTAAATACCATAAAAATGAAAATAAATGTATTAAATATTCTGAAGTAGAATGTTATTGTTCAAAATATACTTATGCTGATTTTGTTAAGCAATCTGAACATTATTTAGACATTATAAATAAAATTAGAAATGGAGTAAAATATAATTATAACATTTTAAAAACTAATTTTCCAATTATGTATAAATATCTTGAATATTTTATAAAAATTCAATTCAATAAAAATAAAAATAATTGTAATACTGATTATTATTTATTAATTCTTGCTTTTTTTTATATAACTTTTGATAAAAATTACAATAAAGGATTATTATTTATTGAAGAATTTTCAACAACCAAAACTTATAATTTAAATAGGTTAATTAAATTACAATGTAAATTAATTAAATTAATAGTTTTAGAGAACTATAAAAATAATTTATTTAATCAGGATAATGAAAATAATTCAATGAATTCTTTTAAAGAAATATATAAAATATATTCAAAGACTTTAGAAGTTAATTTAATTGAAAATCTTCTTTCAAATGTATTGAATGTTTACATTGAGTCATTAAATTGTTATAAGGAAAAAGATTGTTCTTTTTATGAATTCAAGAGATTAATGAAAAAATTGAAAAAAGCTTTAAAAAAGATGAATAAAACATTAGTTAAAATGTTTATATCAAATATTATAACATTATATCATTTATGTGCAAAATTAACAATATTTTATTCATTTTTTTATTTAGAATTACCAAAAAATATAAATAGATGTTTCAAAAGTATATTTGAAATAACACTTCAATATGACAATTATTCAACAATGATTATTAACACAATAAATTGTAAAAATTTTTGGAAATTTAAAATTGAATATTTTTCAGATAATTTATGTTCAAAATTAGGATATAATATAAATGAATTAAGAAATAAAGAATTAAATGAATTAACTCCAGATAATTTAAAAAAATATTATGATTATAATGCTTTAGAAAAAATAAGGAATGGAAATACTAAAATTATTTTAAGAGAGTATATCTTTTTAACTAAGCAAAAACATGCATTAATATTTGATTTGGTTGGAATAATTATTTTTGATGGAAATAAAATACAATTATTTTTGAAGATTTATGATTATAATTTTAAACAATTGATCAATTCAAATTATTCAAAAAAAAATGAAAAAAATAAAATTAAACGAAATGAAAATAAATATACAGAAGAATGTTTTGCTTTTGTTAATAAGAATGGATATATTTTTGCAATAAGTAAAATATTTGAAGAATATTTTGGTTTGAGTTTACATACAATAAAGAAATATAAAATAAATTTATTTTAAGAGATATTAAAGATTGAAAATATTGAAAACAGAGATATGATAAAAAAAAATTTAAGTAAAGTTTATGAAAATATTGCTTCACTTAATTTCAATATTATGCAAAATTCTTCAAATGAATAATTTACAAAAATTTATAAAAAAATAAAAGAAATTCAAATACAAATTTTAAAAAATATTCATTCAAATTTAGTTTGTATAATTAAAAAGAAAGAAATTAAAAAAAATAATAGAAATACTAAAACTTATTATTTTTTTTATTTTATTATTGAAATAAATGATACTTATACTAATTTTGAATCATTTTTAAATAACAAAAATACAAATCAACATTTTATTTTACCTTCACAAACAAAAATAAGAGATTTTATGAGTTTAACAAAAAAAACTGAAAAAAAAATATTAAACAAATTTGAAATAAATAAAAACCAAAATGAAACTTTAATTAAAATTCGTCAAATTCAAATTTTATCAATTAAATATTTAATTATGAATTATAATATTAAAATAAATCAATTATTAGATTTAACATTAAAGGAAGAACAAGAGTTAAATGAATATAATGATATTGTTGAAAGAGAAACAACTCGTTTAATGTCTTCTTATTCAGTACCTTCAAATGCTTCTTTAAATACAAATAAAAATAATAAAGAAGAATCAATTGATAATATTAATAAATTTTTTAGAATTAGACAAATAGATGAACCATATACTTTAAAAAAGAAAAAAAATTATAATTATTTACTTAAAATTCAAATTTATTTTCTAATTTTAATTTGGATTTTATTTACGATTCTTTTTATAATTTTACAAATATATATAATTTTGATCTCAAATAATCAATCTGAAAAAGTTTTAATTTTAACTGATATATTAATAAATTCATTAATAACAAGAAATATTCTTTATTCTTTTATTACATCTTTATTAAGAATGCAATATGTTGTTAATGGATTACATAATGAAACTGTATTTGATAATGGATTTACTAATACTATTTCATATCATAAAAATAAAATATATGATAGAGTAAGAGATTTTTTATATTATTTTAAAATATTTGAAAGACAAGAAAAATATTTATGTGATTATAATGAAATTGAAATAATAAATATTTTTTTTGAAAAATTAGATTATATAAGTGTAAAAAGTGAAAATTTAACTACTAAACATTCATTAAACACTATTTTATCAAGCTCACATTTACATGCTTATCAAGTTATTGAAAGTGAATTAGAACCTTTTTTATTTAATATTTCTTATTATACAATTGAAAATAGAGAATTATTAGGAGAATCTGCTTTTTTTCAATTTGTTTTTGATAATTATTTTTGTAATGGAAAATATACTTGGGATGAAATTGATAATTTAATTTTTCATCATATTAAAACAAAAACATCAACAAAACTTAATATTATTTATCTTATAAGTATAGTAAATGGAATTTTAGTTTGTGGAATTTTTATTGTTCAATCTTTTTTTTATTTTAAATTAAATGATCAAATATATGCTAGATATTATATTAATTATAATTATCTTCAATTTTTTAATAGTTTATTATTAAAAAAAGTTAGTTTAATAAAAGACTTTATTAATAATACAGATGTTAAGAATTTATATAAATTCAATAATGAAAAAATAACTTATGAAAATATGATAGAAGATAATAATTTATTTAAACAAAATTATATAAGAATAAATAATAAAATTCCTATAATCATTAAATCTTATAAAATACATGAATTCATTCCAAATAATAATTTAGAAATAGGTCTAAAAAATTCAAATTCAATTAATATTGGAAAAAGTAATATTAGTCTCGTTCATAAAGGAACAAATAAAAAAGTTTTAGATAATACTTATTCCTTTTCTGATATGAATAATTTTATGATTGATAACAAAAAAATAAATTCTTCTGTAAAAGATAGTACAAAAAAAAAAAGAAGAAAAGAAAAAAAAGAATTAAGTACAACATTAAATTTAAATAATACAACAAAACACAATTTGTTAAATGAATCTAATTTTAAAAATTCATTAAGTTTATCACAAAAACTGAATCAAAATCAAACAAAAAAAGATTTCACAAAACCAAAACATTTTATAATTTATTTAATTTTTTTTTTTATATCAATTATTTTTCTAACAATTTTCTTCATTTTAAATGACTTAATAATAAAAAAAATATTAGATATAAGAATATTATTTACATATGTAATAAAAAACATAATTGAAATTATAAATAATACCCAAGAAATTTTAAATATTTATGGAATAACAATATTAAAAAGTGACATAATAACATTTAATTATACATCACATGGATATTTAAATTCATTTAAAGAATTAGATTATATTAATTATATAACAGAACATAATATAATGGAAGAATTAATTTCAAAATCAGAATTATCATTATCAAAAATTTTAAGTTTAATAGAAGAAAATGCAGATTTATTTCAATCATTTAGTACTTATCTTTATTTAATAAATAAACCAGGAGCATGTGAATTTTACATAAATTTTTATTATGATAATAAAGATACATTTGATTATTCATTTTTAAATGCTTTTAATTATGATCCTAATGAATTAATTCAACAATGTAATAATATTAGTTATGGAGTTAATTTAAATGGTATTACTTCTGCAAGTTCTTATTTACAAAGTTATATATTAACTCTTTATTATGAATTTAAAATAGATAATAACAGAAGTGAAAATTTATTAACTAGAGTGAATAATGAAAAATTGATTGGTTTATGGAATCAAATTGATTGTGTTTATGATAAAGTTATTATCAATTTAATTATTAATTGGAATATAGATTTAGAAAAAGAGAAAAATAAATATGAAACATTGAATTATTTTATTTTTACATTAATTCTTTTTTTCATTTGTTGCTTATTTGTTGCTTATATAATTTTCTTTCCTATAAAAATTTTAAATGAAAATGAAATTATAATTCAAGTTGAACCTTGTTTATATAATACAATTATGTTTTAATTAATATTTATTTAATTAATATTAATTATTTTTATTTGTTTATAGGAAATAATTAATATATTATATTTGAAAGAAATATAAATTATTTTAGAAATTAAAAATATTATTTTTTATTTTTTTATATTTGTAATAATAAGAATTATATTTTGAAATTTTATGAAAATATCTTTCAAAATTTCATTAAGATTTTGTAATTTAAGATTATTTATCTAATTCTCTTTATTTATTTTTTAATAATAATAATATTATAATGGATATATTAATATAACAAATTTTATCTTTTTCAATAAAAAGTTTTTTTACAATTAATTAGATTTAATCAAAGACCAAATTTTAAAAGTTTCATCATATGAATATGAAATAATTAATCCATTTTTTAATGTCATAAAACCACTTATTTCCTTTTCATGAACATTTTTAAAAGTTTGAATATATTCAAGAGTATCACTGTTATATAAAATAATATCTTGACTTATACCTCCAATCAAAAATATTTTTTCTTTTTCTAAAAAACCAATTGAATAACAATTAAAAGGAATATTAATTTGTTTTATTACATTTAAATTAACAAAAGAAATAATTTTTAAAAACTTTTCCCCAGCAATCATGACTTTATCTTCATTAATTTTTATTATTGAATTCCAAATTCGACATTTAACTTCATTAATATTTTTAATTAATTTAAAAGTATTCATATCCCAAATTTTTGTTTCATTCCATCCAGAAGATAATATTAATTTTCTTTCTTTAAAAATTAATACTGAATAAACCCAATGATAATGTCTCAATGTTGTAACTAATTGATATTTATTATTTATTTCTTCCCATATTTTCATTGTTTTATCACATGAACATGAAATTAAATATTTATTTAAATAATAAATTACTTTATTTATTTGATTTGTATGTGCATTATTTATTATTTTATTAATAGTAAATATATTATTTTTTTTAATCCATGTTTTTATTGTTTTATCAAAAGAACAAGTTACAAAATTATTTTCATCTTTAATTGAAATATTTGTAATACTTCCATTATGGGCTTCTGGAATATTTTGAATAATATTTAAAGTATTATTATCATATATTTTAATTGATTTATCTTCTGAAACTGAAATTAATTTACCAGAAGGAAAAATTGACATTGAACTAATCCAATCACTATGTGAATGAATTGATGTTATTAATTTCAAATCATATTTTTTTGATTCAACTTTATTATTTTTAATTTTCAGTAATTTTTCTAATTTTGAAATTCTTTGTTCTAATTGATTTATTCTTTCTTCATAATTTTTTATTGTTATTTTTTGTTCTTTATTTTCTTTTGTTAAATTATTTATTTGTTCAACATAAGTTTTATTAGTAGTATCTTCCAATGATTTATTTTTGGTTTTATTTATAATTAATTCAATTTTATTAGTATTTTGTGGAAATAAAATTAATTTTAAATTAATTTTGTTTTCATGAATTGTAAATTTATTTTGAGAAATTAAATCATTAATAAATTGTATTTTATCTTTAAATGATTTATATTCTTTGAATAAATTTTTTTTTTTTAAATCTTCATCATTAAAATTTGACTCATATTCTTCTAAGTTAATTTTAATATAAATTAAAATACAATTTAATTTTATTTTTAATTCAATTTGATATTGTTTAAAAAAGTATTTGATTGATTTTTCAATAAGATTGGAGGATTTTTCCATTTTAATTATTAATGTAAAAAAAATATTAATTTAAATTGGAAATATTAATAATTGGGAAAAAGTTAAAAAATTATTTTTATTTTTTAATTAAATTTTTTGAATGAATCAAAATTAGGAAATAATAAAATTATAAATTGAAAAGTAAATGAAAATAATTAAAATGAAAAAGAAATTTTGGAATTAAGAAATAAATGATTAATATAAAATATTAATTATATTTTATTAAATAAATTTGTAATTGATTTATATAAAGAAAAAGAAAAAAAAATTTAAGTAATAATTGTTGAAAAACAGTTTCTATTTTAATATGATATATTATTATATTATTTATATTATTAATATTTTATTTTAATTAAATTATCATCAAATATAATTTATTTCATACCTTAATATTAATAATAAAATGTTGGAGTAAAAATAATGAAATGTTCATCTAATCGTCATATAAAATCCATTATAATATTTTAAACCATTTTTAAATTAAACATTTATATTAATTTAATAATATATTATTTATAAGATAAATTTTAGAATTATAATTTGAATTAAGCTATTAATTTTTAAAATGATGTAAGATAAATTTAAATAGGTTCATACATTTTAAAATTGAAATGAAAACTAAATGATGTTTTAAAAAGAAATATATTTTTGCTTCAATAATGAAAATGAAATTATAATTTATTTAATCTAAATGATATTTTCAATTTTTAAATAGTTATTAAAATTACATTGTATTATACATAAAAATATTATGAAAATATTTCTATAATCAAAAAAAAAATAGAGTTCCATAAAGAGAAAAAAACTATTCATAGTAATTTTTTAAATAGTTTTATAATCAATAAATAAAGCTTTAAATAACATAATTTTTTTTAGAAATAAATATAATATTAAAGTTTATCTAATTTAAATTCAATTAATTTATTAAAATAACAAAATTTATGAAAAATAGTAAAGTATAATTTTTTTCAATAAATTAATAAATTATTTTAATATAATTGTTATTTTGTCCATATTTTAATTTACAAATAAAATAATCCTTTATTTAAAATATAAATATTAAATATATGAAAGTTCATAGACTATTATTAATTTTTTTGTATTTGTACATTTTTTATTATAAATTTAAAAATTAAAAATAAAGTGTTATCATTATTTTTTTTTAATAAATATATATTTTATATTATATAAGATTATTTGTTATAAAAAAACAAAAATTTTATTTTTTTCTTGATTAAAAATTAATAATTATAAATATTTGTAAAAAAAGAAATTTGAAAAAATGTAAATTTATTTTTACTATATACATGATAAGAAAAAATGAAAGTAAAACATTTATAGAAAATCCGAAAAGTAAACTTTTTTAAATTACAATTTAGCTTCAAATCGAGATTTACAAAGTGTTTTAGAAGTAAGTGAAGACTCAAGTTCACATATAAGTCTAAAGCAAGAAAAAAATGATAAAAATTTTACCATTATCCAAAATTTAAATAATCCGATTTCAATTAAACAAAATATAAAAGCAAGACAATCAACTCCTTTAATTTCAAATATGAAATATAGAAAATCAATTCATTATAATAATAAATCTACATTAAATAGAATAAAAAGTTTAAATTTATTAAATCGTAAAAAAAGAAGTTCAATTATTCAATTACAAAATGCAGCTCAAATAATTATTGAAAATAAAGAAAAAGAAAATAAAGAATTATCTCCAAATGAATTAGATAATATTTTGAAAAGATCATCTGAAAAATCAAAAGTAGGAAAAATAAAAAATTTAATAAAATATATTGATGTATTAATTGCAATTTGTGTTGCAGCAAATATATTTTTTTCTTTAATAGAAAATGAATTATTTTATTCAGAAACAAAAAAATATTTAAAAAATTATTTTAAAAATACAAAAAATAAAGAAATGACAAGAGAAGTATATAAAAAATGTGAATTAAGAAAAATAACAAAAGAAGAAGATTTCATGAGAAAAATAAATTTATTAATAGTAATAGGAATACTAATATTAAATTTTTTTCATTATTACTTAACATTATATCAATGGGAAGAAGAAGGATTAATAAGTGATGATGATGGTTTATTTACAACAGGATTATGGAAATATTTTTTTTTAGAATCATTTATTTTAGGAATTTTTGATCCTCCTGGTTTAAATTATTTTTTCACAGGAACAACTGAAGAAAATATTTTTGCTTTTTCTTTAGGTGGTTTAATTTGTATAGAAACAATATTTAAAAGTTATGTAATTTTCAGAGTTTATTCTTATTTTTCAATTTATATGACAAATAGTGCTAATTCAATTTGTAATAATTCAGATGCGAATTCAGGAGTACATTTCGCATTAAAATGTGAATTAAAAAATCGACCTTTTACAATGTTACTATTTATTTTTACTTGTTTTATTATTGGTTTTGGTTTTTCTATAAGAACATTTGAATATTTTTTAGTTCCAAAAGGTTTTAATTATGATAATTTTGAATTAAATGATCAAGATTATTTAAAAGATTTAATTAATTCAATTTGGTTAACTATAATAACAATGACAACTGTTGGTTATGGTGACTTTTATCCTGGGGAAAATTATGGGAGATTAATTGTAATTTTAGCTTATTTAATTGGAGCTTTATTAGTCTCTATGACTGTTGTTTCTTTGGCAATTATTTCTGAATTTTCTGAAAATGAAAATAGGGCTTATTCAATTATTAAAAAATTAAAAGCTGATTCTAATGCTTTATATAAAGCTTCTGATGTTATTTCTTGTTTATGTCTGTTAAGATTGAGAATTATTAAAAATGATTGTAAAATTTCGGAAAAATTTTTATATGTTGTTAAATTAAAGAAAAGTATTTCTGTTTTTAAAGATAATTTTAAAATTGCTTCTTCTATTTCTTTACCTTTTGAAAATAATTTACAAATTATTTTTAAGGATATTAATGAAAAATATGATGATTTATTAGAAGGGATTGTTCCTTTAAAAGAAATTACTTTGTATATGGATTATATTTGGAAAAGTCAATCAGATTCTAATAAAAAATTACAAAAAATTAAAAAAAGACAAGAAAAATTAGGAAGGTATTTAGTAAATATGAATAATGAAATGGTTAAATTAAAAAATAATACTTTTTTTAATGCAATTATTATGAAAAATCAATCAAGCTAAATTATAATATAAGGTAATATTTTATGATGTATATTTTATATTTGTAAAAATATTTATATGTTTAATATATTATTAAAAACAAATATAACATTTTAATATATTAAATTTTGCTATTTTTATTAATTAATTTAAAAGTTAAATTTTGTTTCTATTATATCAATATTATTTCAGCACTCAATAAAATTTACAAATTAACAACAATCTCCTCATTTAATTCTATATATAAAATTTAAAAATTAATTTAATAAATTATAACATATATATTACTCATAAATTACATCCTCAATTAACAAAATAAAAGCAATAACAATAATTCATTTTTATAATTATTTTTTATTATATAAAAATTTCATAACTATAATTTTAAATTCTTCAAAAGTGAATTCATCAGTTTCAGTTTTATTAATTTCTTTCATAAATTCAAAAATAACATTTCTATTCGTTTTATCATTAAATCCTAAAATTTCTTCTAATTCTAAAACAGAAACAGTACCATCAGAATAAATATCAAAAGAATTAAATGCAATTTTTAAATTTTCTTCAGTAAAAAGATTATTTAAATTAACAGTTGCTTGTAAAAATTCAGGAAAACCAATATAACCATCATTATCAAAATCAACTCTTTCTATAATTTTTTGAAATTCTTCATTAGAAATATTAATTTCGAATTTTTTTAACATTCTTCTTAAATCATTTCTTGATATTTTTCCATCAAAATCAGAATCGATTGATAGAAAAACATTTTTTAATTTATTTTCTTCTTCTTTTGGAATAAAATTATGAACTAAATAAGTTATTACGGCTTGGAAAAATTTTGATTCATAAGAAAAATTAATTAAAGATAAAATAGCTTCTTTAGTTTTATTTTCGATTTCAGGATCCAAATTAATATATAAATTTTCCATAATTTCATTTTTAAAAAAAGGATGATTTAAAGCTTCTTTCGAACTTATTCTTTGATTTGGATCATATATAAAACATTGTCTAATTAAATCTTTTGCCTCTGAACTAATATCTTTAAATAATCTATTATAAAAACAATATCTTCCTCTTAAGATTTTATTTTTAATTTGTTCTTCAGTAATCCCATTAAAGGGTAATTCTCCAGTTAATAATAAATACATTATTACTCCACAAGACCAAATATCACATTTTTCAGTATAATTATTTTTTAAAACTTCAGGTGAAGTATAAGTAATTGTACCAATATTTTCATCATTGAAATTATTTTTTTTTACTGAAAATATTTTACTACAACCAAAATCAATTAATTTTAAATCATATCTTTGTAAATTTTGTAATAAAGATAATTCTTGATTTTTTTCTGAAATATTATTATTATTATTAATATTATTATTATTATTATTTATATTATTTTCACTATTATCAGTACTATTATTACTAGAATAAATATTAATATTATTATAATTTTCTAATGTTAAAGCATCTTGAAAAGACGTTTCTGAATTAGATGAAGTTTTTCTTGAAATTTCATTTTTATCTGTTGAAAGGCAATTACAATCAATAGTTAAATTTTCTAATTTAATATCACCATGAATAATATTATTTGAATGTAAATAAGAAATAGCAGAAAATATATCAAACATTAATTTTCTTACAATAACTTCAGGAAATTTTTTAAAATCAATTAAATATTTACATAATTCACCTTCAGAGCAAAAATCATTTATTAAATAATAATTGTTATCATCATGATAAACTTCATATAATTTAATAATATTTGGATGATTTATATTTTTTAAAACTTCAATTTCATTTTTAATTGATTCTTCATTAAAATTTTCTTTTAATTGAGTTTTTGAAATAACTTTCATTGCTCTTATTTGAAAAGTTTTTTTATGTTGAACTTTATAAACTTTACCATATGCCCCTATTCCAATTAAGGATATTTCATCATAAAATTCATAAGGAGAACCAGTTATTTTTCTTATAACATTTTTTGTTTTAATTGGAATATTTGATAATTTTCTTATTTGAATATTATCAAGGTAAATTTGGCATAATGGTTTTTTTTGAATTGATTTTAAAAAAGAACTTTCCTGCATATTTTTATTTTTTGTTGTTTCTTCTTTTTTCTCACAACAATTTTTAAGTAAATCATTACCCATAATTTTATATTTAATTTTGATTTTAGGATGTAATTTGATAATTATATTAATTAATTGGAAAATAATAAATAATTATTTAAAAAAATCATAACTCTAAAAAAAAAATACAAGATTTTAAAATTAAATTAATGTTAATATGTTGTATTTTATATTTTAATATTTTTACTTTTTCAAAATTGAGTAAATATAATTTTTTGAGATGAATAAATTATATCTTTCATTAAAAAAAATAAATTCAATAATAATTAGTATTAAATTTTTTAAAACAATAGCAAAATTTAAATATTTAAAAAATAATATATTAAGTTAATTTATTATAGTCCCCATTTAATATTATCTTCTTCTACAAATAAAGTTTGAGTACTTTCTATCATATAATCACCACATAAAACACATTCTTCACTTAAAATATCATTTATTTTTTGTTTAAGATTTTTTAATTGTTTTTCATCCTCTTTACTTAATTCTATTACTTCAGTTTTATTTGGATTTTGTTTTCTCATAACATTCATTAATGAACCAAATAAATTTACTTTTTCTTTTTCAGCATTTAGATTTTTTCTTTTATTTTCAATTTCATTTATTTCTTTATAAAATTTATTTATTTCTTTTAATTTTAAATCAATTGAATCAAAAATTTTTTTTCTTTTATTATCTTCGTTTTTTTTATCTTCGTTTTTTTTATCTTCTTTTTTTTTATCTTTGCTTTTTTTATCTTCGTTTTTTTTATTATTTAAATATTTTTTAAAATTCTCTAATGAATTTATAATACATTTAGTATCAAACATATGTCCACAAGGAAATAAAAAGATATTATTATCTTTTATATTAGATTGACAAATATCACATTTACATTGTCTATATTGAATTTCAATTGATTTTTTTTTTACTTTATAAATATCATTTTTTATATTTTCTGCAGTCTGATTATATTGACTTATATCATCTCTTAATTCTCTAATATTCTTTTCATATAAATTAATACATTCTGATATTTGTCCTTTAAATTCATCTATTTTTATATTATCCATTATTCTTGGTAAAACATCTTCAATTTTTAAAATATTACTATTTTTCATTATTTCTAAAGCATTTTTAAAATCTTCTTTTTTATTTGAAGAAAAAATATCTAACCATAAATTTTTTTTTATTGCCTTATCTTGAACATTTTCTGCAATAAACTTTGCAATTGTTATATCATTATTATTTAAAGCAATTTTAACTCCTTCTGAATATTTTCCCATTAATGCAGTTACTAATGCTAATGCTTTATAATTATCTTTAAATAATTTTTTTGCATAATCTAATTCAAAATTAACTTTTTTTGATTTCTTTTGATATATTGATTCTGGTTCTTTTGATAAAGGATCTTTTAAATAATTAATTAATTCAGTTTGTTCTGAAATTGATTTACATTTTGATAAATAATATAAATATAAATTATGAATATTTTTATTATCAGTACCAATTTTTATTAAATTTCTTAAATAATTTAAAATAACATTAAAATTTTCATTTCCTTCTTCAATATTTGTTGTATTCATTATGGCACTTATTATTTTTTCTAAAGAATTTCTTTTATTAAATTTTTTCTCTAATAATTCAATTGTTTCTTTTGGATATTCTTTCATAAATAAAAAGATAAATTTTTCAAAAATATTTGCAAGTATTTCTATAGTTATGTCATCATCTTCAATATATGAACAATATATCTTAATTTTATTAAGTGCTTTTTTAATATTTTTTTCATTTATATAATGTAAAATAATTGTTTCATAATCTCCTTTCATTTCTGCAAATACAATAAATTCATCTATTCTACCATAATTTTGTAATAATTGATATATTGTTTCTTTATCTAAATAATTTTCCCTTCCTCGAATTAATTGTCTAAAAGAATTTATATTTTCTTCTGAATTATTATTATTTTTTGTTTGATTTAAATAAATTTCTATTACCCAAGTACATATTAAACATTTTTGAATATTTTCTTTTGTTTTTATTTTTTCTAATTCTTTTTGTTTATTTTCATCTAAAATCATTTTATCATATTCTTCTTTATTTTCTTTTTCTTTTAATCTAAATTCTAAAATAGAATTTAAATAATTATTTAAACCTTCTAATTCATTTTTTTCTAAAAATTTTAAACAAACATCTTCAAATTTTTCATCAGACGTAGCATAAATTGAAGCAGCAGTAGTATAATTTTTATTATTAAAATTTTGTTCAGCATATAATTTTTCTATTTTATATACTAATTCAGGTTTTTCTTTTTTACAAATTTCAATAGCATTTCTAAAATCTCCAATTTCTAAATAATCTTGCCATAAATATTTATTTCTAGCATTAATTGAAATTTGATAAATATTATTCATTTTATTTAAAACCCAAATATAATTTTTTTCATCATAAAATATATTTGTAAAAGCATTATCATTAGTTGTATATTGACTATCAATAATATTATTTGTAATTTTACTAATAATACTAATACAATCTGTATATAAAATAAAAATATGATTTTTAGAATGTGCAAAACTTTTTGGTATTGAATTAATTTCTCTATTACCTTCTTTTTTAATTTTAACATAAGGTAATATTGTAAAATTATTTATTTTATCTGGGACTTCATTTCCATTAAAATTACTATAACAAAAACCACTTTCAGTTAACCAACCAAAACTTTGAGGATTATAATTATTATTTTCATCATATGTAAATTGTAATTTTGAAAAAACAGAAGTTTTACCTTTTGATGGAAATATTATTGTACTTTCTTGTAATTTTTTTGATGTATTATATTCTTTAAAAACATCAATTAAAGAATTTATACCAGTAAATTGAAATAATTGATTTTTTGTTACTATCATAACATAATAATTAATATTATTTTTTTCTATTTTTAAATTAGCAAAAAATTGAATTCCATATATTTTATTTGATTTATCCTTTGATTGAGGTAATTTTATTAAAAAAGTTAAATTTTCTTTTATACTTTGATTTGAAATATCAATTCTATAAGAATATAAATTAAAATTAATATCAGCAACTAAAATTTCTTGTGTTGAATTATTATTTCTTCTATCAAAAGCAAATTCTATAAAATCAATTTTTTTTTCATTATTATTATTATCATATTTTTCTTTATTTTCAATAATTTTTTCATTAAGATGAGTTAATTGATAAATTTTATCTTTAAAAAAAAAATACTTTTCTTGCATTTTTATTATTGCAAAATTACCATTTTTTTCTACCCAAATTCTTTCATTGATTGTTGATATAAAATCTTGTTTTTGAATTTGAACTCCTGGAATTGGATAAGGAGTTTTCATAAAATTTTTATTTTGATTAATATTAATTTTATAAAATTCTGCATTTTCAGTTAATAAAAATATATAATCATTTATTACTTCAAAAACACGAATATCTGATTGAATACCATCTATAGAATATCTAAATAAAGAAAAAAAATTATTTGGACTTTCTGGTCTATCATCTTGAAAAAAATTTTTCATATCATCATCATCCATATTTTTAGATTTTTTAAATATCAAAAATTAATTTTATTATGTTTAATTGTTTTTTTTTTTTTAATTTATTTTTTTTTTTTTTTTGAAATTAAAAAAAATATAAAAAAAAATTTATAATTTTTTTAGAAAATGTTTTTATTAATTAATTCAAAATTTTTTTAACATAAAATAAAAAATAAATTTAATGATTTTTATATTTATGATTAATAATAATATTTGTAACTTTATTATTACTATTTGGTCTTCTTTTATTATGTATTCTCCCTTGAATTGTTGTTTCTACTTTTCTATTTTTGGTATAATTATGAATTTGATTATCATTCCACTTAATTGTTGTTGGAATTTGATTTGCTAATGGTTTAACTTTTTTATTAGGAGAATATTCATTTAAATCAATATTATTCTTTTGTTTTAAATTTACTTTAATTTTATTAATTGTTTCATTTAAATGTTTATCATTATTATTTTCTCTAATTTTAAAAGTAATTTTTCCTTTTTGATTTCCATTTGTATATTGTTCATCAATTCTAATATCATAAATATGAATTCCTTCATTTAAAAAATTTTTTTCTAAATTATTTAAATCAATATTATTTAAATTCCCATTTTTAATTTCATAATTTTTAGATTTCATTTCTTTAGGCATCATATTTTTCATTGAATTTACTCTAATAATTTTCCCCATTTGTAAAGATGAAATATTTTCTAATCTTTTTTTTGTTTTTGATTCATTTTCATTTGGATATTCATATTTTATTAAATTCTCTAATTCATTTTTTGTTAAATCTTTTTGAGAATTATTTTTACTTAATTTATAATTTTCGCCATAAAATTCATTTAATTTTCTTTCTTTTGCAGTTTCTTTTAATATTTTTTCATTGGATTTTGGTCGAAAATATAAGTTTATATTTTCATTTCTCCAATCTAAATTCACTGGAATTGCTGAATCATTATAATTTATCATATTTTTTTTACCAAAATTATCTCTTTTAATTTCATAGTTTTTTGTTTCATTTATATTTATATTTTTTGGTTTTTTTATTTTATTAATTTCAATTTCTCTTTCACTTAAAGATTTATTTTTAAAGATTATATTATTTTTATTATCATTATATTTATCATCTTTTAAATTATCATAAATTTCTGTTGAATAATTTCTTTTTATTTTGTTAAATTTTCTATTTTCATTATTAAAATTATCATTATAAAAAAATTCTAATTTTTTTTTTGTTGGATTTATAATTTCATTATCATCATGTTTTTTTTTTTTTAATTTATAAATTTCTTTTTCATAAGCTCCAAATGATGATTTTTTATTAATAGGTAAATTTATATTGTTATTATTATTATATTCTTCTCCAAAAATTTCACAAATTTTTCTTGTATAAGGAGATACATTTGTATAAAATTTTTGTGGATCATATATAATTTTTTCTTTATCTTTTTTAACAATATATGAATTATCATCATTCCCAATAAAAATTGATGATTTATTATGTTTAGTTAAATTGATTCTTCTTATGTTTTTATTTATATTATTTTCATATTTTGGACTGTTTATATTTCCTTCTTCAAATGTATTATTTTTATTATTCCAATCTAAAAAATTATATGTTGTTTGATTTGATGTTACATTTTTTTTTTTTTTAAATTCAATTTCTGGTTTATTGATATTTTTAATATGAAAAATATCAGATTTATAATTGAACTTATAGTTCTTTTCATATTGAGTATTTTTTTTCATATTTTTTAAATAAATAATTTAAATTTTTTCAATTAAAAAAAAAATTAAAAAATAAATATAAAATGATTTAATTTAATTTTAATTTAAATTTATATCATTATTTTAAATTTATTTTTATTAATAAATAAATAATGGAAGAAAAAATTACTTATGACTTAGATATTGTTAATAAAATAAAAGATACAATGAATCCAGATAATAAAATAAGAAAAAATGCTGAAAATTATTTAATTAAATTAAAAGATAAAGATTTAACTTCTTTCATTAAGCAATTATTAATAATTTTTCAAGAAAAAAGTATATCAATAGACATTAGACAAATGACTTCATTATTTATAAAAAATATTTTAAAAGAAGATATTAATTGGTTTGATTTAGGATTCACTTTTCAAAATGTATGTAGAGGAATGTTATATAAATTTATAGAAGAAGAAGAAAATGAAAAAATTTTAAAAATGGGATGTGTAATTTTATCAAATATTGCATTTATAGAATGTAGAAGAGAGAAAACAAATATGTTAGAAAAGTTTATTAAAAATATTAATATAAAAGACAATACAAATTTAAAAAGTGTTTTAACTTATCTTCAAATTATTAAATTATTCTTTGAAAATTTCCAGGAAGAAAAATTAATTTCAATTGAAATTATACAAAAATTAACTTCAAATTTAATTTTAATATTATCAACTGAAAATATTAATAATCAAATAATAATTTTTTCATTAGAAATTTATAATATGTGTCTTCCATTTATGAAATATAATTTCACAATGAAACCAGATTATATTTTAAATCCAATAATAAATCTTTTATCAGTTGAAAAAAGTCAAGAAATTTTAATTACAGATTTATTAACTTTAAATGAAATTGTTAATTATTATCATAGAGATATTTCATCTTTTATTGAAATAATATATGATAAACTTTATGAATTAATAAAAAAATTAAACAAATATGATGAATATAAATATATAGTTTTAAAAATTTTAGATATTTTTTGCTTATTTTCTGATAAAGAAATGGAATCCAAAACATTAATTTCAAAATTTTTTATTGATAATTATGAAAAAATTATAAAATTATTCTTAGAATTATTAGAAAGTAATAATATTATAAATATTATTGAAGATGAATGGACAATTCAAAGGGCTTGTTGTTATTTTATTTCATTTTTAGTTCAAATTTACCCAAATTCTTCTTTAATTGATATTCTTTTATCTTTTTCTTCAAAAAATTTTAATATATCAAATAAATTCTCTCAATTTAATTCTCTTTTAATTATTTCATGTTGTTTAGAAAGTCCTCATAAAGATTATTTAATTGAAATTTTAAAACATGAAATGAAAAATATTTTTGATAAAATTAATGATGATAATAAATATATTTCATATACAACTTCTTGGTTATTAGGAAAAATGAGTGAAATAATACCAAATATTTTTCAAAGGGAAAATTTTTATTCAATTATTCCTTTTTTAATAAATGTAATTAATAATGTTTCAGATAAAAATAATTATATTTATACAGATGAAACTAGAATTAACATTACAATAGTTTTAGGAAATTTAATTAAATTTTATGGTGATGAAGAAACAATAAAAAATCAAAACCCTTTTAAATCATATTATCATTCTTTTCTTGATAATTTTATTCAAGAGAGTTTAAAAGAAGTGAATTTATATAATAAATTATCATTTTATCTTCTTAGAATTATTATGAATGTAATTCAATATTCTTCTTTAGATTTTCAAGATTCTTTAGAAATTATTTTAAAAACAATTTTAGATAAATTTGATAATATTTTAAAAAAAAATTACAGTAATCAAAAAGAAAAAGAATTATATGAAGAATTAGAAGAAAATTATTGTTTAGTTATATCACAAATTTTTAATAAAATTATCAGAATTGTTGATTTTCAATTGTCACAATCTGTCTATATTCATATAATGGATTCATTTAAAAAAAGAAATAAAGTTTATGAAACAGGTCTATTATGTTTATTTAATGTTGTTATTTTTATTTTTAATAAAGATAATTTTAATAATGAAATAACTCATGAAATATCTACAAATACATATAATGATTTTTTTCAATTATTTGTAGAAATTTTTAAAAGAAAAGATGAAATTGAAAATATAAAAATCATCTTATTAATTTTAACAAATTTATGTTGGACACAAAATAAATTATTAGAAAATAAATTAAATATTATTATAGAAAATATTCAAAATTATTTAACTTCAGAACCAAATGAAGATATTAAAAATATTATAAAAGATTTTATTCATGATTTAACAATAAATTTCCCTAATTATAATTTTAATCAAATACAACAATTAATTATATAATTCAAATTATCTAAATATAAAAAAATTAAATTTAAATCATTAAAAAAAATAATTTATAAAATAAAAAATAAATGAAAAATAAATTTCCAATAAAAAATTATCTTAGAATATTTCATCTATATTTTATTATAAAATTATCACTATGTTTAAATAATAAAAATTATTTAGAAAATTTTCATAAAGAAAACACTACAAGAATTCCTTATATAAAAAACTTATTAGAGATTATAAAAAATTATTCTTTATATTCAATAAGTAAAGCTCATTATAATGTAACAAATGAATGTAAAACTTTACTAATAAATAATTTTAATGATAGTTCTAATTTATATCTTTATAAATTATATAAAGATTCTTCTCATAGAATAACTGAAATAGGTTCTTATTATAATTGTAAAAATTCAATTTATTATTCACCAACAGAAAAAAATAAAAGTACAGAAAATTTACAATTAACATATATTTTATTTTATATTCCTAAATTTCAAAATCAAAGAAGTTATCTTTTTGGTGGATGTTTCCCAAAAGGATGTAAAGGAAAAGAGTATTTTTATATTTTACAATCATTTAATGAATATACTGAAATTATTAATTCAGATGATTTAGAAAGAATTGAAATTTATGAAACAGATATTAAAAATAAATTAAATATAAAATTTTTTGTTGGATTATCGGCTTTAATAATAATGTTTTTAATTATTTCATTTATTATTTTTAATGATATTCCTGTTTTACTTTTTAAATGTTGTTGTTGTTGTTGTTGTTGTTGTAAAAAAAAAAATTTTAAATATAATTTTCATTCTTTAGAAATGTTAAAAGATTCATTTAATTTATCAGAAAATATTATTGAATTAATGCCAATTGATGATAAAAATATTCATAGTAGAATTATTAATAATGATGATGGAATTGTTTTTATTAAAGGATTAAGGGGAATAATAATTTTATCATATATATTTGGTAATACAATGAAATCACTTTATTTATTTCCTGTTCAAGAAAATGAAATTATACATTTTAACACTTTTAGTTATTCATTTTTATTTTTTCTTTTAAGATTTAGTAGAAATATGTTAATTTCTATTTCTGGTTTTTTACTTTCTTATAAATTATTATGTTTTTTTGATAAAGAAATGGAAAAAATGGATATTGAAGAAGATGATTATTTAAAAAATTCTAATCCAATTGAAATAGAAAAACAATTTAATAATGAATTTAATGATAATCAAATAAATAAAACAAAAAATGATATATTAGAAGAAGATTCTAATGATATTATATTTCATAATGATTTAAATGAGGAACCTTTTCTTTCTAATATTATTGAAAATCAAAAGAATTCAATTCCACAATTACCAATGAATATTTTTACTACAGATCATTTTGAATCAAATATAAGTTTATATAATAAAATTCCTTTATTTGTATATTTCAAATTTTTTGGTAGACATATTTACAAATATATTCTTTTTATTTTATTTTTATTAATATTAAAATGTGCATATTATGATATAATTAGTTATTTATTTCATAAAGGACCATTATGGAATTTTTTAAAACAAAGTATTATTGATAATGAAAAATTTAGACATTTATTAGGAAATTTATTATTTTTTTATCCTTTTATTCCTTCATTAAATAATTTATATTATAATTCAAATGATCTTGTTATATTAGAATTTTCATTTTTTATTATTTTTTCTTTTATATTATTTATTGGTTTTAAAAAAAATTATCGACTTGATAAATTTATAATCTTTTCTTTAATATTTCAAATTATTATAAAATTAGGAATTTACTTATTTATTTGGTTTATTTATATTGGAAAAAATATCTATATTGTTAACACTGGAAAATTTTATCCAAGTAAAGATTTTCTTACCAAAGATTGGAATTTTATCAGAAATAATCAATTTTATAATTTTGGAAGCTATATTATAGGAATTTTTTTTGGTTTTGTTAATTATATTATTCAAAAATCAATTAGAAATGAAAATGTACTTAAACATAAAAAATATTTAACAATCCCTTTAATTTATGTTAAATATTTAGAAAGATATCCTACTTTAACTATTTTAATTTTTTCTTTTGTTTTTATAATATCATTTTTATTGTTTGGTCTAAGTTATCTTATATTATTTAAAATTTTAATTGGAAAAATTAGTGATCCTTATGCAAATAGGTTTTATACAAATTTTTATATAAATATTTTTTATTTATTTGATGTTGATGCATTTATTATTATTATTTATTTATCATTAATTCCATATATTTTACTTGGAGAAAACTTTATTATTTCAACATTAAAAATTGAATATTGGAATATTTTAAGTAGACCTTACTTTACTTTTACTTTAGTTATGCCTGTATTAATTATAAATTTATTATATCAAATAGAAACAAAATTTACTTTCAAAATTAATACTATAATAATGTATTCTTTTAATAATTTAATATTTGGTATATCAATCTGTGCAATTATTTATCTTTGTTTTGAAATTCCTTTGAAAAAAGTTAATCATTTATTATTTATATCAAAAAAAAATGAAAGTTATAAAATTGATGATGATGATAATGAATAAAAAATTTAATTTAAAAATAGAATATAATATATTTAACAATAATAAATTGTTTTAATTAAAATATCGTATTATGATTACTGTATATGTATATATATTTATAATATTTTAATTATGAATTCTTTTTTTCTTCCTTTTCCATTAATTCTTGATTTTTTGCAGTTTGAATTATTTGATTTAATATCATATCAGTTTCTTCATCAGAGTCTTCGTCTATAAAATTTTTACTTTCATTAATTTTATTATTTTCCCTTAAAAAAGAACTTTTTAATTTTTGAGAAGAGTTTAATTCATTTGATTTAATTATGCTTAGTTTTAAATTATCTAATGAATTATTATTTTCTTGATTTTCAGTATATTCAGAAATTCTTCCTTGAGTTATATTTTTATTTAAATTACAATTACTTTCTTTTAAAAAAGAAATTGAATTTTTTAATTCATCTTTTGGAAGAATTTCAGAACATTCTTTATTTTCACTTACTTCTAAAATTATACTATGAATTGGATTATATTTTTCATATCTTTGAGAATCATTATAATTTGTTAAATCATTATCTATAAAATAATTTTCTTCTATTCCATTATCATCGTCTTCATTTATTTCTCTTATAGTTGTAATTTGATTATTAATTACTTTTTTATATTCATTATTTTGTTCCTTATCATCATATCGGTTATTAATATTATTATTATTTGAATTATTTGATATTAAAAAATTTTCATTATTTTGATAATTTATATTATTATTGTCATTTATTTTTTTGTCATTTTTAAAAATAGAATTGTTATAATTAGATTTTAAATTAATTTTTGCATTGTTTGTTTTTTCATTGATATCTTTTATTTGAAAATTTTCTATATTTTGTTTTATTTGATTTAATTGTTTTTGAATTTGGATAAAATCGACTCTTTTATCACTTACATTTTTATTATTTAAAGTTTTATTATTATCTAATTCAAAAGCTTTAACAATTTCTTCTGCTAAAATACTTAAATTTATTGATTCGTTTATTGAGGAATCATTTATTGAATCTTTTAAATTTATATTTTCATTCTCAAATCTTGAATTATTACCTAATAAAGGATTATAAAATGGAAATTCATAATTATTTTTATCATTATTATTTATTCTTTTATTTTCAAAATTAGAAATTTGATTATTATTATTAATATAATTATTATTATTACTTGTTGTAAAGTTATAATTTTCTTGAATTTTATTATTTAAATTTCCCATATTGCTAATTTTTTGTTGTAATATTTGAATGTTTTTTCTTATAATATTATATTCTTCATCATTCTCTAAATTATTCTCATTTAGTCCATAGATTTTTTCTTTATTATTATTTTCATGATTCTTATTATTTTGTAAAAATTGTTTATTATCCTTATGTTGATAATAATTATTTTCATTTATTGAATTTAATTTTAAATTATTCATTTCATTGTAAATATTAGTTATAGGAATTTTTTGATGAAAAATATTTTTATTGTTTGTATAATTATAATTACTTGAAGAATTCATTAATTAATTAATAATTAAAAAAAGTTTTTTTTAATTAAAAATTTTAAAATAATTGAAAAAGTAATAATATTATTCTATTAATTCTAAAAAACAATATTTAATTTATTTATATATAAAATAAATCTATTATTCACATTTTAAAAAAACAATTCGAAAATTCATCAAAAAACAAATTATTATATACAAATTAAAAATAAAATAAATATTTTAATCTTTTTTGTTATTATTATTGATTTTTTCTATATAATAATTTACTTTCACTTTTTGATAATTTTTTAAAAAAATTCCTTAAAATATTTTTTTTATTTATTCCCATTTCATCTTTATTAACTGAAGCAAATTTTTTTTCCCGTTTTTTAATTTTGGAACGTTCTAATCTTTTAAAATATTCATTTTTATCATAAAAAAATTTATAAAAATATTTTGATGTATTACATAAATTATCTATATTATTTTTAACCTTAAAATTATATTTTATTTCTTTTTTACTTCTAATAGAATTAAATGAATTACTTTTATTAAGAAATTCTTTATTGATAATTTTTTTTAATGAAATTAAAGTTTTAAAACTATTATTTTTGTTTTTCGAAGATGATAAATGAGGAAAGTAAGTTTTTAATTCAGAATTGTTTCTTTTAAGGCTCATATTTTTTTTAAAATTTATTTTTCCCATAATAGATTCAAATAAATTAGATTGAGAATGTGAATTTGAATATCTATGTTTTTTTGTCAAATCTTTAAATTTTATAAGGTCGATTGAATTTTCATTAATATTTTTTTGAAAAAATATTCCATTTAAACCTATTCTTTTTGAAGGTAATTTTGTTAATAAATTTAAAAGTTCTTTATATAAATCTTGATATTTAAAAAATGCCCCAAATTCATATCTTTTAATTATATTTTTATTGGTTTTCATTTTTATTTTATAATATTATTATTATTAATTATTATATTTATTTTTAAAATAAATCATTATAAAGTTTTTAGAAGAAATTATAAGGGAGTTTTTTCTTTTTAAACATTTTTTTTATTCTTAAAAATTAAAAAAAATGATATTAATATCTTGTTTTTTATTATTTTTAATAATATTTTAAACAATATGTTTTCAAAATATGAACAAAAAACAAAAAATAAAGAAAATGAAATCCCAAATTTTTTTTATACATATGAGAATTTATCTAATAATGAAAAATCATTAAAACTTGATGAAATGTGGAATGATTTAATAAATTATAAAAATGAAATAAATGAACAAATAACGAATAACAAACCAATTAAATATAAAGAATTTAAAAATATATTATATTCAAATTTGGAGCATTTAATATTTGAATTATCTTATATAGATAATCCTAAAACTAAAAAAGAAAAAATTAATGAAATTTATAAATGGTATCAAGATAAAGTAAATAATTTTTATTCATTATCGAATATTCAAGAACATACTTCAGAAATAAATTCAGTAAATTTATTAAATAAAACATTTGAAGAAGAAAAAATTAATGAATTAATTGATGAAGATATTATAACAAAAAATCCACATAGAAGTGATTTAATACAATATGTTTCAATTAAAAATTATAAATTAAAAAAAGTAAATATCCCAAAATCATTTTTAAATAATGAAAAAAATAAACTCAATCATAATTATAAAAATTTACATTTAGATATTAAGGAAATTCCAAAACCAAGAAAAAATAATAAAATTTTAAAATATTCTTTTAATGACGGAAGTAACTTTTATACAATGAAAAAAAATAAAAAAGAAAAAAAGTTTTTAATGAAACAAGAAAATAAAAATGATGAAATAATATTACCAAATCAAGAATTAAGAACAAGTTATTCTTGTTATTTACCTAAATTTTCAATATCTCAAGCCAAAATAGAAAAAAAAATATTTGAACAAAAACAATTATCAATTGCAGAAAAAAGGAATTTAGAAGAAATAAAATGTGCCTTAAATCAATTTGGAGAACAAAAAGCGATGCATATAAGTAATATTAATAAACAATATGAATATAAGAATTTAATTAAAAAATATATAAAAAATAATGAACAATTTTTAAATGAAAATAAAATAAAAAATGATATTTATAATGAAAATCAATTAATAATTGAGCCATCTATTGAAAAAAGTAGAACTATTAAAATGAATTTAACAAATAAATTTAAAAATATTTCTAAATTTTTAAGAGGTGGTTCAGAATTGATAACAAAAAATGAAAAATTATTAAAAAAAAAACCTAAAGTTGAAATTAATAATATTAAAAATATAGATAATATAACAAATGAAATTTTTCCTTCTTTTGGAGAAAGAATTTTAAATATTAATTTAAGATTATCTAAATCAAGATCATTAAATGAAATATTAAAATATCATAAAAAAAATTCTGAAACTATTCCTAATGATTCTTTAATTCAATTTACTTCAAATGATTCAATTTTATATACTAGACATTTATATAATAAACTTTTAAATGTCAATGAAATAAGTAATATTATAGAATTTAATAAAAAAAAACAAAATTTATCTTTATTTGATTTATCTAATCAAAATGAAATTAAACATAATTTAGATAAAAATCCAATAAATAATATTAAATCATATATTAGAAGAAATTATTCAAATTCTTGTAATTTCTTACAATTGAGGCAATCAATGGAAAATTATCAAATAAATGAATTTAAGAATTTAACACATTCATTTAGTGAAAATAAGATAAATAAGAATATTATTTTTAAAGCTTTTGTAAATCCAAAAAATAAAAAATGTTATCCAAGATTCTTTTTACCTAAACCTATAAATAATTTATTGGCTAAAACTTCTGAAAAAATTAAAAAAAAATAATTTTTTATTTTTAAAATATTTTAATTTATTAATCCTTCAAAAAAAAGGTTATTTATTATCATATTTCATTAATCTTTTTTCAAATTAGTTTTGGATTATAACTTGAAATAAATGTTTTCGATAAAACTATATTTAATATTTATTTAACAAAATAATTTTAATATTGGCAATTTTAAGGTTTTAAATATTTAATGTAAATATTTAAAATTTGAATTATTTCACAAACAATGAATAAATCAATAAAATATTTATTTAAAATTAATATTATTAAAAAATATCAACAATTTATATATATATTGAATCTTTAGATTTTATTCAATAATGATTTAAGATAAGTGCAATAAAAAATAAAAAAATGTTTTTTTATTCTAAAAATATTTTTGAAGAAGAATTTTATTTTTTTATTTTTGCCTTTTTTAATAATTTTGATCTTAGAAATAAAAAATTGATCATACTCCTTTATTTTTTTATATTAAAAAGAAATAATAATAATTAATTAATTTAATTTAAAAAAAATTAAATATACATTTTCTTATTTACTATTTTAAACTTTATAAAATATCTTTATATTATTGGATAATTTTTAACAAATTTTTGATATTGTTTTATAAAATTTGGATTTGGATATTCTTCTGAATGATAAAACATAAAT